>WOVY01007926.1:0-35543 GCA_013436015.1 Rhipicephalus annulatus | reverse complement strand
TTCCTGGACCTACTTCTTTCCTACTTCTATCATAAAAGTGAAAAGATAATTATCAAAATAGGAAGAACGAGTATCTGAACCTATAGAGATACGACGTGGACATCAACAGGGATGTCCCTTGTCACCTTTGTTATTTACACTGTATCTCCAGGGACAAGACGCCAAATTAGAGGGGAGTCAACTCGGATTCCCCCTTCCTTTAGCCAGCAAGAAAAAACACATTGAACAGTCGCTACCAGCATTGATGTATGTAGATAATATAGTATCAAAGGCCGACAATAAGGAAGAACTTCAGGGATTGATAGACATCTGTGGCAATGAGGGAGATAGTTTAATTTTTAGGTTCACCAGAAAAAATCGGCAATCAAGAATTTTAATGATAACAAAGGCAGTGAGTATAAGATACAGGAAGTCACGCTCGAAATTTTGGATAAATACAAATACTTGGGGCTGTGGTTGTAAAGAACGGGGCTGATTATCTAAGGGAGCACGAAGATACGTAATGACTAAGGACACCAGGAATGCAGATGTAATGAAAATAGGGCACTGTGGAACTACAATAGGTATGACGTTGTGAGAGGTATTTGGAAAGATGTCATGGTTCCTGGTTTTATGTTGGGCAGTGTGGTCTTGTGCATGAAATCAGAAGTTCAAGCAAGATTAGGAATTAAACAACGTGGCACTGGTAGGACATGCTTTGGAAGCATGGAATATCCCAAATCAGTGCGTACAGGAAGGCATGGGATGGACATCGTTTGAGTGCATGGAAGGTAGCAGAAAGATAGAATTTAAGAAGCGATTGAGAAAAATGGGAGAGGAGCGTTGATCTAGGAAAGTTTTTAGTTACTTGTACATGAAATAATGTCAATACCACACGGAGGGAAACGAGCTCGAAAATGGTCAAGCAAGTATTTAGACAACAGCAGAATACCAAGCCAAAAGGAAACATCGCTTAAGAAGAAGGTGAAGGAACCGAGAGGGACATGTGGAAGATGGGAATGTTTACGAAACCATCACTGGAGACCTACCAAGCTGTTAGGTGGGAAATTGCGAGGCAAGAGATCTACGATAATTCTCGGGGTAGTTCTCGGCTCTTCGAGGCTAGAATGCTGAGGACTGCGGACCAAGATGTACCGAGCGAGATATGAAGGCACAGACCCAGTATGTAATGCGTTTGAGAAGAGGAGGAAACGGCTGAACTTTGATAATGTTCTGTAAGGTCTCCACCCTATAGTCGACGATAATGGCGACGAAATTTTCAGAGTTTGGGGGTTTAGGGACAGTAAAGGCAATAGACTTTAACATGTAGAAATAACCAGAAGGGGGCTAGCTTATTAGTGGCTACAGTCAAGGCGCGAGTGAAATTCAATCCTTAAACACACAGTGCTAGTACCTAACTTTATGACTAGGTGGCTTGAGCCACCACCTGATCTAAAACAGCACAGCTGGGTGCATTCATCCATCCATCCCTCCACCGTCCTCAGCTTACGCTCTGTAGTAGTGATTCTCTTTTTTGGCGTGTATTCCACGATAATGTCCAGAAAGTTGCTTAAAATACAATGCGGGAAGGTTCGCCGACATCTAACGATAGGTAGGCAGTGTGAAGACCCGGAAATAGAGGTGAGATACCGTCGAAATTGCCACCCACATCACGCCCCTACCACAGCTGATTGGCTGCTAACCTTAACGCTTATTCAGGCGACAGCCGGCCATGGGGAGAGACGCTACAGCTTGGAGCTCTGCAGCTGGGCCAAGGCATGGATGGCAACGTGGATGAAGACGCGATAGTTTGAAAAACTGATTCCTGTGCCGAAACACCGCTAAAAGCACCGATAGAACTAACCAATGACCATGTCTTGGTGAGTGACAATTTACGCAACCCTACCAAGCAAATAAACCGACTGGCAACTGAGCCAAACGTGTCGGCAAGGTAAGAACCAAGCTCAGGAACGTCGCAACCTTGCCGGCTTCAGGCCCAGCAGAAGAAATGCTAAATAGTAAGATATGGACCCACGAGTACAGAAACTTCCTCTCACTGCCCGAAAGATGATTCTTAAAATTGTCATACGCCCGCACCAAGGCCTTTCGTTGAAAGCGATCGCTGCTCCTGAACCCGCAAGATCAATCATCGAAACCTGCGAGCACCAGTTCATGGACGAGAAGTTCATTCTACGTATCAACTGAGGATTCATATTGCCTCTAAGTTTTTCGAAGTGGCTGAACTCGTTCAGAAGCTTCAACACTTGTCATCAATGGCAAGCCGCACATGGTGCGCGCCCTACTTGGCTGCGAGAAAAGAGACCCTCTGTGGAGTGGTGCATGGTAATCAAACCAAATACGTCTATGGAAGCTCTAATATTCCATCTTCGCATACGCTCTGAAGGCGTATGCCTTTGCTCTGAAGGTTTGCAGGCGTCTGAAGGCATACGCTCTGCAAGCCAGAATGATAGGCAACACGAAAAAGCGAAGCCTTCACTTCTGTGGGGGCAAGCTTCCTCAAACTGTCTATTTTTAGGGAAGTGAACTTATTCACCATCCATTTCGAGCTACTTTGCAAGTTTGCGAAGTCCGCAGAGAACAGGGACACCGTGCAGACGTTTGCCCACAACATGATAAACCCGTTTGCAAAGCTTTGTGAGAAACACAATCCAACCAGCGGACATCCTTCCCAACTGATTTGAACCTCTTGCAGGGAAGCTCATCTTACCGGGGATCCTCCGTGCTTTAGGAGACTTAAGCCAGTGCTACTGCGCAACCGACCCAATGAAAAATTTGCGAGACAACTATTTTCGCAAGCTTCCGTGATGTGATCATGATGGTCTTCCTCTGAAGATGAAGAAGAAGCTATCAAACTCGGAGAGCGCCCCACCCGGACTTCAAAATCCAAATTTCGCTTTCGCTCTCGCTCAAAACAAAGACTCCAGGCAACCAAGACAAAAAAGCTAGGCAGCCTACCATCCAAGCCAGGGAACTCCACTCAAAAAGCACAACGGCCAACAACAGCAGAGGACCAAGACTCCAGATTTATAGGTAAGGTGGGCATACGTAGCGTCTTCCACGGCCACTCCACTTATACACAGCCAGGCGTATCAACAGGTTGTAACATAAAACCGTAAGGCACTGAACTGTTGGAGGCAACCCAGCACTACAATTTTGAGTTGCTTACACCCCCGAGTACGTGAAACAGACTGGGGAATAGCGTCACAGGAGACACCACACCATACCTTGCCTTTGCCAACAACATGCGGCAAGTTCAATGGAATAACATTGAGGAAACACTTTGAAGTGACCATTACGTAACGCACATTCAATGCAGCTTCACCCGCCTTAGATGGCCACTGGGGAAAACGAAGTTAATAGACTGAAAGAAATACTACGAGGCACACGAGAACAGACTCCGCAAACCCATCACAGCACAGCAGTGGGGAGAATACATCACTAAAACGCATGCTCAATTTATCAAGACTTATCAAGCCACAGTGGACCGACCGGTAGTGGACAATCACCTAGCACACATGTGGGAGGGTAGGGCCGAAGGGGACTTGTTAAACGGTGGAAACACAAAAGGCTTGATCGTAAGCTGAAGCAGTGGATCTTCCAGCCAACTGACCAAGCCAACTCCTACGCTGCAGAGCTCACATAAAGCTTACAAAATGCTTACGACAGTTATACTGTCGTAAGCTTTCGAAAAGTTCGACAAGCTTACGAAAAGTTATACTGGCAGCGCCATGCCCCCGAACCACGCGCAATGTAGCTTTACGACAATACACGGTGTCCCCAAAACCCAATCCAAATATTCTAATCACTGTCGAGGAGCTCTAAGCAGCCACTCAGAGCCTTCAGAGAGTTGCTTCCCTGGGCCCTGATGGCATCACTAATGCCATGATAAGAAATTTTGACAGAGGAACGTTACAAGATCTCAAATACTACTTTACCAGCGCAGTTTGGACGTAGAAGATCTACCTGCACCATAAAAAAGGCTAATAAAGTTCTTATACCCAAAAAGGCAAACCCAAAAATACTGAATAACCTTCTTTCTATTTCATTGACTTTGCGTCTGGGGGAAGCTGTTCGAAAAGGACTTAAAATGCATGTTGAGGAACAGAAGCTCATGCCGATTATGATGTTCGGCTTCCGTAGAGGGGCTCTTGGCACAGCACATCTTTCTTATACTCAAGGTGGGACTATCGAATACTCAGGCATTCTTGACTCAGGCATTCTATATAACACATATTCTGCACAGAGAGTTGAACCATTGAGATGTGCACAAGAGAGTTTGACACCATTCTCACGAAACTGTTATTGCAAAGATTGGAAGATATTTGACGTGGCCAACGTATTTACCACTAATTTCAAAATATTCTGCGCAATTACACTGAAACTCTCGACTTAGGTTCACTCAAACCAAGCACCTTCAGTATGCTCAATCGAGGCACATCGCAAGGCTTTGCATTGTCTCCATTTTTTAACGTCGGGCTACGCAAGCTGGTATAATGCTCGCTCATGGACCCCGCCTTGACATTGCAATGTATCCAGATGATATAACCTTTTCAACCACCCAAGGTTCCTACAGAGAGTGCCGGTATACCCTGCAAACTGCATTGAGGATAGTAGAAGAACTACCTAGAAAAAGCCGGGATGAAGTGCATCTCAGCGAAGTCAGAATACATTTACATACGTCCGTATAAGTCACGGTCTTGTCGATCACCTGAGGTAATATTTCGCTTGGGAGGATTGCCACTCAGAAGAGTTAGCACCCTTCAAATATTCGGCATGCACATTCAGGAAACAACGAGTGTCAAGGTAGCCATAGATAAGCTGAAGTATACAGTAAATATAGCCTGACGAGACTCATTAGAAGAATCTCCAGAGGGAAAAAATTTGGCCCGCATCTGCATGTTATTCTGCAAATGTCATCAAAAGACGATAGTCTTGCATTGATGAGATTGAACAAAACGTTTATTTGATGTTCTGCGCCAGAAAATTGGTGAATGGTATTCTCGAGGCGCTGCGATAGAGTGCCTCGAGCGTGCAGCGAAGGCGAACGAGCGCACTAAGACCCGTCACACGTGAGACATGAGCGTTATCTGGAAGTTATCTTGGAAAAACGAAACGCGCGGCCCTGAAACGGGCGTTCGCGCCCGTCTTAGCGCCGCGTTCTGCGTCGCCCTGCGTTCTCCACCTCATAACTGAGACAGGCGTACGCGCCAATATCAGAGGTGATAAGGTAGAGAACGCAGGGTGACAGGTAGGTTCCACCACCATGTCGTCTTAGCCAAGCGTGTGAAACACTTCCTTGTTCGTGCAAGCGTTGTATAGTAAGCGACGCGTGATAAACGCTACGGTCCTATGAATAACTTATGTATGCCTTGTCTAACAAAAGACACACATACAGAATATATACGTGTTGCTATGGTGCCTCAGATATGCGCGATAATTGAACGCTGAATCTTGAGCAACACTGGTGAGCGCTGCGGATGGGATCGGCCATTTGGGGCACCCTCCAGTACCATTTGAAATGATCGATACCGTTAGGGATGGACAGACAGACCAAACTTTTTTTATCGAAAGTTTCCAAAAAAGACTTTCGTTTTGAATAACAGTGTCACTGAGCACGACACACTGAGGCACTGGTTCCGAGTCAACTTACCCATACTCTCCCTTACCAGACAACCCGAAAACGAAGCAGGAGTCGAATAATAATTAAACTGGCGACTGAAGCAGATCTTGGATGACCAGCCAGTACAAGCACACAACTGCTGGAAAGGGGGGTGCATAATACCTTCGAGAAGCTGGCCGCTTCCACACTCATCTCCCATCGAGAACGACTCTGCTGCACACCACAGGGGAAATTCTCTTTCAAAACACTTGGATTTTCTGTCTCACTACATTATTGTTCTAAAGCCACCAACCTACTCTCACAAAATTTCAGACAGAGCATTATGACGCAGCCCATCCCTCACAATATGCACCCGTACGACCATATAGGACGCCGGAAAGCTCAAGTACAGAGGCTGCAACGACGGAAGAACCGCCCTGACGTTTATCATACAGACGTCAGTGCCTACCCTAAGCAGCAAGGGCAATTTCATGCTTTTGCTCTCGCTGTGGTCAACCGGCGTAAACTTGCAAACTCCACCTCCATGCACACCTAATCTTCCGCGTCAGCCAGGAAACTGTCATTGCTCTCACCATTCGAATTGCAGACCAACAGGGTATCGCTGCTTACGTTGTCTCCGACTCTCAGGCAGCTTGTCGCATGTACCTCGAGGGCATATTACCCACAAAGGCCATCAAGGTGTTAAGAAACGAACTCCTATTCGACCAAGGGTTAGTCTGGGGTCCACCCCATATGGGCCAGGATGGCAATGAACTTGTTCATTGCCAAGCTCGGGTACTCAGCGGCCAAGCGCCACTACCACCCACTGCTGAAGAGGATACAGATGAAGGAGTGACACGGCATGAAGTATTAGACAAACAAAAACTTGCATCTCCGCATCAGGGAATCTCCCCGCAAGGACTTCGATAGACATCAAGCCTAGGACTGGTGCCGCCTGCAGACAAATACAATCCAAATACTCATAAGCTTCACATGATGTACCCGGCAAGATATCTCAACGCATGCCCGTGGTGCGGAGGTGCTCCTACACTACACATATAGCCTACAGTTGTGGAGAACGACCTGTCACACTTAACGTGAGACATACACACCCACTACTTAAGTGGTCGTGGAAGAAGCGACTCACTGAACAGGACCCTTGGAAGCCATCTGTCGACCCTGGGTTAGGCCCGCCGAGCTGCTACAGCCAGTAGAGTCTTGCAAAAAAAAGGCCCCACCCGCAATGAACTACGTTTTTTAACAAATGTTAGTGTGTCTCTCTCTGTCTTCGTTTTTCACTAGTGCTGCTGAGAGAAAGACACAACTTTATTCAAAACGGCAAGTTTCTAAGGAATTATATCTTCTCCCGTAGATGCCAGCTAATAGTCCTTGGGCCCTAGCGGCACCTTCAGCTTGCCTGACAACTTGTAGCTGGTCCTGGATTTTTTAGCCTAAGCAGCGCGGTCTCCCACTGCTGTGCGTTGAAATATTTAGGTGCTTGGCCCCTTTATGAGGTTAGGACAAGTCCGAAAATGTGTTTGAGGTTCGCCTGCTCACTTCAGAGTTAAGATTTGTTAGAGTAGAGATCTGCATAGCAATGACTGTAAGCAATTGGGTTTGGGAAGGTGCTTGTTTGTAATAGGCGCCATGCTGTCGTCTGCCCTTTATTTGATGAGGTATGTGGAGGAGGGTAATGCTGCCTCCCTAGTCGGTAGTGTTTAGTAATTTTGTTGCATGAGACCATGCGCTCTCTCTCCACATGCGAGCTTCCCGTCATTCCTGCACCTGCTCGGCTCACTAACTCTCGAGCTAGGGTGTGCGTGGTTTCGTTGCCCGGACGAGTGCGCGGGTGTCCACATAACATACACGTCGCGATCCTCATGGAAGCTGGTCAAAATTCTTTTCGCCTCTTTCGAGACCCTAACTTGAGCACTGACTGACTGTTGAAGACACAAGCGCCAAAACTATGGCTGCTTGCTCGGCCATTTCAGACCTTCCTCACTCAATAGAACAACTGGTGAGCTGGTTGGCCGCTTGATTTGAAGCGACCGACGCCATGTGTCGACCGTCCAGATACTCTGCCGCATCCTCAAAGACCACATCCATGTCGTTTTAAAACTTCTTGTGTAGTGCTTTCTCTATAGCGGTGGTGGTGGTGGTAAGAAACATTTATTTCAGAAAAAATATACTTGAGAGTGCCGACGTGGCCCATCGGCATGCTAGAGAGGCAAGACCCTATTCCGGGACGCCAGTGGAGCTGGAAGCTGCCCGTGCGCGCTCCATCCAAGGAGCATTGCGCAGCCAAGGTAGAGCAGCCGAGCAGGTGCTCCTCCCAAGCCTCTCTAGTTGGGATAGGAAAAGAGGATGAGAAAGGGGCGGGATTAACTGGGCACGACGCTACGACGTGATATGTGTCGGCGAGGACATGACAGGTCGAGCAGGTGCCGTTTATTTCCGGCAAAAAGTGCCTGGCGACCGCCGGACTGATAAAGGTGTTCGTCTGCAGGCGGCGTAGCAGTCGTTCGTCCGCTTTCTCCAAACCGCGTGCGGGGTCCGGGTAGAGGCGGCGCGAAGACCGGTAATAAGCCTAAATTTCGCGAAAGCGCGTCAGGTTGGTATTGCGAGATTCCGTCTCGGGACATGGAGGGGCAGCGGCCCGGACAGGAGAAGCGCGGGCAGCGGAATTTGCCGCCTCGTTGCCGAGCAGGCCCGAGTAGCCTGGGGTCCAGACTATACGAATGAAATGACGGTTAAAGCGCCAACAGGCTGCCTGCAGTAGGCTAGCCGCCAGCGGGGCAATGAAACCCTCAAGGTACTGAGAACAGGCCGAGCGCGAGTTCGTCAGGATGGTGCGTGAGGCAGGGTGAGAGGCAGCCAAAGCTATGGCAACTTTTTCAGCGTGCGTTAATGTGTCTGCTCGAAACGAGAGGCCATCGACGTGTTTGCCCTCTGTAATCACGGCAGTCTCCCTAGCGTTCCTCCACTCCCGTCGACACTCGGGGTGCATGTTTCTGGGCAAAGGCGGTATCGTGATGTGCTCTCAGGTTTTTTTTTGGATATCGTATTGATCGCCGCTTTCGCCAGCGTACGTGATGCCCAGTTTGTGCATAATGGTTCTTGCGGTGTCAATTTTTGGCAGTCGTTAAATTATGCAATCATATGAGCCTCAATAAGTTCGTCTAGCTTGTTATGCATACCTAGTGCTTCAAACTTTTCGTTAGATGTGGTGACTGGTAAACCGAGTGCTTGCTTATATGCTTTGCTGATTATGCATTATATCTTTAGTTTTTCTGCTGTTTGCTACTTCAGGTATGGAGTCACGTATACACTACGCGGCTGATGATGAAGGCGTGTATAAGCTCCACCAACTTGTATTCTATTATTCCGTATTTCTTGACCATTCTTCAGATCAGCCTGATGGTCTGCTGGTTGGTGCTGTTCAGTATGTTTATTGCTTCCCCGTTATCTCCATTCTCGGATATGCGGAGGCTTAGCATTCTGATTAGTTAGACCTGAGGAACTGAGTAACCCCCTGCTAAGGTTGTTATGTTTCACCGTTCTTAACTGCACTTGCGTCCTCTGCTTGTAGCTCTGTAGCTGTAAATCAGAGCAGTAGCTCTTATTTTATATGGAAAGCATTTTTTTCGCTAACTTCGGCGACATTGAGCGTATCTATATATCTATCCAGCCGCCAATGACTTTAAGCTCTCCTGGCTGTTTTGATGTTGATATCGATACCAAACTTGGTATGACATAACATGACTGTATGAAGAACGTATTTCACTAGTCATAACATCAAAATCATGATATGTATGTCATGAATATCATGATATACATTTAATGGTCCTGCAGTTCTTGCGGCGGTTTCGTTCACATGGCATGTTGTAAAACTGGTAAGGTATGACATGATTGCGTGGCGAACACAACTGACAGACCCTAACATGAAAATTGTAACATGCGTGTGATGTAACTACATGTCTACATGTTAAGCTCATGATGCCGTCGCGGCCGTTTTGCTATCGTCACATACACCAAATTTGTTATTACGGTACGTGAACGGGTGAGGAAGATATGTGACTAGTGCAAACATGATAATCGTGAGATGCGCGTCATGTGAGAACATGACTACATGCCACAGTCAAGGCGCCAATACATGTCGACGTGACGCGGTGTGCGTGCTCGTCAGCGTTCATTTCGTTGCATTACGGCAGCGTTGCCACGTCAGGTGCCGGTCCTGTCATATACTACGGAGGCGCGTGCCGCGCTGCGTTACTTTGACGCATGCGCGTTTCAGCGCGTTCGGCGTCCCTCCGTTACGATAAGAGGGAGACGCAGTGTTGTCTGGGTAACGCGTCGGCGCAAAATGCAGCCTCTGACATTTCGCACTGGTGGCTGTCTGGCCGCACTGACGGACGCTGGTCGCGCCGGTCGGGCCTGGTATCAGGCTATAGAATGCTCGCGTTTTGCTAACGTAGCATCGCTGTGCCCGTCAACGCTACATTGTAGTATACTGGGCCCTTCATGTCGTGCTCGCGGCTGTTTCACAAGCTTCACATTATACCAAACTTGATGTCATGTGACGTCAATGGATGACGAATATATATGACTGGTGCAAACATGATAGTCCTGACAACAGATCCATGCAAGAACATGACGACACACCACGCTCATAGCGTGCCCGTGGCCGGTTCGCTCTCTACATATACCAAATTTCGTATAACGTGACGTGAATAGATTACGAAAGTAAAGGACACATCTAAACATGATAATCATGACACGTAAGTCAGGTATGACATCATTTACCTCAACCTCGTAACATTGTGCTGATTTTAAAGTGACATATCAATCTTTATGATTCGTGCTTCGTACTATCATCTATTCGCAACGTACGTGGAATGTGGCAATTTTTTCGGGTGAGAGCAATTAAAGGACTTTGGTCTCCACGTATCGCTCAACCATATTTACTGCTTGCTGTAAAATTTCTTCGATGTGAGCGTCACTCCTACCTGAAACCCAGAGGGTGACGTCATCTGCATACAGACTGTGCTGAAGTTCTTCGGTGCGTTCCAGCTCTGAGGGTAGACCAAGCATAGTCACATTGAGCAGGATGGGAGAAAGCACCGAAGCTTGGGGTGTTTCATGGTTGCCAAGTTCGACTTCCTTGCACTGCGCTTCGCCGGCCATGATTGTTGCTTTACGGTTAGTGAGGAAATCTTTCAAATAATTGTACACTCGTCGGATGAAGTGCAGCTGTTGCAAGCTGCGCACTCTACCCTCATGGGAGACGTTATGAAATGCCTTGTGCAAGTCAAGGCCCAAAATGGCGTTCGTATCCAGGGTGTGTGTTTCACCATCTATGATTTGATGTTTTAGCTGCAACATGACGTCTTGCATCGAACGTCGTGGTAGAAAGCCCAACAATTTGTGCGGGCATAGTTTGTTCTCATCCGTATATCTGACGAGATGCGTTTTCCATGAGCTTTCCGATGCACGACGTCAGTGAGATAGGCCTGAGATTCCCTATGACTTGTCTTTTGCTGATTTTGGGTGTAAACACAATTTTGGCTGTTTTCCACTGCGGGGGCATGACTCTTTTCTTCCCACATTTGTTCATGTACTTCGTGAGAGCAGTGACGGATTCGTTCTCCAAGTTGCGAAGTGTTTTATTCGTTACACCGTCGGGGCCCAGGGCGGACTGGGGATTCAGTCGTTCTAGTTCGTATCGAACTTCTGCTCCAGGTATAGATGCGTTGCGGTGTATGTTATTTTAGGAGCGAAGCTCCTTATAGAGGCATTCCTTCGTCCCTCGTAGCTGTTGTAGTGTGTAAAAATTATAACATTTTGACCTCCAAGATGGTGCCGGTGAGAAATTTCTTCTGTGGGTTGTTGAACAATTAAAAATAGTGCTCAATATACATGCCAATAGCTGCTGATGGGGAATGAGAGGCAGGAGCATTCGGCTTTTAGTTAACGTGCACGCTGCGATCCCCATTAGTAGCTATTGGCATGTACATTGAGCCCGATCTGACAAGAAAGGGTTGCTACGTTATACTCGTTGGGTGTAAACTGTTTAGTTTTAGAAAGGTTAAGCGAGCGTTGAACCGCAGTGCCATGAATACAATGAACTAGTATATCGCATGATTGAACTCGAAGTGGTTAAAGGTGGGAAGTAGATACGAAGCGCAAGCCGTAAGAAAGTAAAAGCCGAGTTATCCTGTCTCTCATTTCCCATTAGCAGCCATTGGCAAGTACATTGAGCGCTATCTGACAGAAAAAGGTTGCTACGTTATACTCGCTGGGCGTAACCTCCTTGGTTTCAGAAAGGTTACGCGAGAGTTGGAGCGAAGTGCCATGAAAACAGTGAACTAAAATATGCCATGAACTCGGGACGGTTAAAGGTGGGAAGTAGACCCGAAGCGCAAGCCGTAGGAAAGTGTGCGTGTGCCATCCCTAATTTAGTCCTTGGAATGTCCGCTAGATTGCGGTGCTTCTATATGGGGAATATATGATGAAAACAAGCGAGATGGTGGTACTTGGAGTGTTGAATAGATGGACGAACAGACACACAGTCAGATGCAAGGATGGACGCATGAACGGACGCAGGGGTGGATGCATGGACGAACGCAGGGACGGACGCACGGTCAGACGCACGCAGGGACGTGCGGATGGACGCATGGACGGTCACACAGATGGACGCATGGGTGGACGGAATCAAGAACGAATGGATGGACGAATGCTTTGCCCCACTCTACATCATTCACTCCGTGGATATGCTACCAATTTCTTTTCCGTGGTGCTTCAGTAGTCGGGTCTTTGTTGCATCGCCTAGGTAGGTCTGGCGTAGCTCGCACAGGAGCTCTGCCTCTGTGCCTGAGTAGCTGTGTAGCATGCACTGCAGAGATTGGCGTTGAGTTATTTTTGTGCCCTCTGGATCGAGGCGGCCTCGAAGCATGCTCCAAGTTTTGGACATTCTGAACTACCGGTTCATCAAAACGCACGTGTGCTCCAATTCCTATTGGCACAAACTGTTCGCGTGATTGTCTATGTCTCTGTAAAAGGTGACAATTCTCATTCTGAGGCACCGGTTGTTCTTTTGACCTTTCAGACTCTTTTGCTAGCTGCGTTTTGCATCCCACATAAGGATGAGCTTGCTGTCCATTACATCCATGCCAGCGTCTTGTGGAACGTGTTTGGAGGCTTTCTGCATGCTACGCTTAAGTGTGTCTGTGCACCGCTGTATGTCTTCTACGCTCTCTGTCGCATCGTTCTCCCTTAGCTTACGAAAGGTGTCCCACACTGTTAGCATTATCTTTCTGCCTTTCTTTTTTCGCGGGCCCCCTTGGACCCCTTTGCATACGATGTAGGTATTATGGCCTAGATTTACGTTCGTGTTTGTCCACACGTGTCGAATATGTTCTTTACGAATGTCAGGTCCTGCGTGGTGTCCCTGCTGACGCTATTTCCCATTCTATTTGGAACTTGTGGGTTGATCACTAGCGTGAGCCCCTCGTGTTGTGCGTCGTTCCACAGGTTGCGGCCTTTAGCGTTCTCAATGATGTAACCCCAGGCGGTGTGCGGTGCATTAAAATCTCGCAAATGATCAGTGCCTGTATGTCCGTGACGTTTAGCACTTTGCGAAAAAGCGAGACAAACTTCACCTTTTGTCGTGGGGAGCCGTATACGTTAAGCACAAACAAGCTTCCCTCCTTTTTTCAAGAAGGGATAAATTCTAGTAGGACGTGGTCTATGTTTCGTACGCCAATGTTGTGTTCGACAGCCGTGATATTTCTGTGTATCAGTGTGGTCCCTGCTGCTTTATCGCCTATAGTGCTGTATGACTTGTATCCAGATAATTTAGCGGTCCCTCCAGTTTCCCGGGGGGGGGGCAAATACATCTGGTGCTTGCTCGTTTATTACGAATTGCTCCAGTTTACCTCTCTTACGACGAAACCCGCGACAATTCCACAGCCAAATCACGTACTTGTTACACGGCGCCATGTTGCCTACCGGAGTTTTTCATGCAGCTGTTTTCAGCTGCAGGTGGTCTGCTGTACGTTTCGCTCTTGACCGCCCTAGCTACAACCGGCCGGGTGACTTTCGGCACGTTTTCCAATTGCGCTACTCTAACCACGAGGGTGTCTCTAGCCTCGAGGGTGCTACTCTAACCCCGAGGGTGTAAACTCGCATTTGCTTGATCTCTTGCTCTAGGTCTGTGCGCACATGCATCAACTGTTGTTGCAAACCTACGATCATTTCCTGAAACATGTCTTTTACTTCTTCTAACGTTGAACCGCTTTGCTCTTCGGCATTTTCTTTTGCTTTTCGCTTATGCGGCAGAGTCTCTTCACACACCGGCGCTGCAACGGGCGTCGCCGGAGCGCGAATAGGCGTTGAGGTAATACTATCTGTTGGCGTTGCATTGATCGGCTCTGTATGTTTCGGATTTTAAATGCTAAGCATTTCTTAGCTAACTTCGGTGACTTTGAGCGTATCTATCTATCTATCTATCTATCTATCTATCTATCTATCTATCTATCTATCTATCTATCTACCTATCTATCTATCTATTTATCTATCTATCTATCTAGCTAGCTAGCTAGCCGCCTACGACTTTCAGCTCTCCTGGCTGTTTGAATAATGATATGGATACCAAACTTGGTATGCCATACCATGATTGTATGACGAGCATATTTGACAAGTCATAACATGAAAATCATGGCAAGTATGTCATGAATGTCGTGATTTATATTTATTGGTCTTGCTGTTCTTGCGGTGCTTTTGTTCAGATTACATGTTGCAAAACTGGTATGGTATGACATGATTCTATGGCAAACACAAGCGACAGACCCTAACTTGAAAATCAAGACATGCTTGTCATGTAAACAGCATGACTACATGCTACCCTTATGTTGCGCTTGTAGAAATTTTGCTAGCGTCTCATATACCGAATTGGGTATCACGGTACGTGATTGGATGACGCAGGTATGTAACTGGTGAAAAGATTATAATCGTGAGATGCGTGTCATGTAACAGCACGACTGCATGCCACACTTATGATGCGCTGGCGACCGTTTCGCTAGCGTCACCTATATGAAGTTTCGTATTACGGAACGTGAATGAATGACGAAGGTTTGAGACTGGTGCAAACATAATAGACATGAGATGCGTGTCATGTAACAACATGACTACATGCTACGCTCATGATGCGCTCGCGGCCGTTTCACTAGCTCCACATGCGCCAAATTCAGTATTACGTGAAATCAATAGATGACGAAAGTATGTGACTGGTACAAGCATATTAATCGTAAGATGCGTGTCATGTGAGAACATGACTACATGCCACTGTCAAGGCGCCAATACACTTCGACGTTACACGGCGCGCATGCGCGGCGGCGTTCGTTTCGTTGCGTCACGCCGGCGTTGCTACGCCAGGCGCCGCTCACAGACGCTTGCTGCGCTGCGTTGCTTTGACAGATGCGTGCTTCAGCGCATCCAGCGTCCCTCCATCAAGTATACAGGGAGACACGGTGTCGTCTGGGTAACGCACAGGCGCGAAAGGCAGCATGTCGCATTTCGCGCCCATTGCCGTCGGTGCGTGCCGATGAACGCTGGTCATGCCGGTCGAGCCTAGCGTCGGAATATAGAGTGCTCACGTTTTGCTAACGATGCGTGCAGCGTGCGCGCGCGTCAACGTTACGTTGGGGTATATTGGGTCCTTCGTGATGCGCTCGTGGCCATTTCGCTTATTCCATATATACAAAATTTTGTGTGAGTGACGTCAATGGATGACGAAGGCGTATGACTGCTGCAAACATGATAGACGTGACCCATTTGTCATGTAAGAACATGACAACATACCACGTTGATAGCGTGCTTGCGGTGGTTTCGCTAGCTCCACGTATACTACAATTGGCATCAAGTGACCTGAATAGATGACGAAGGTAACGCACACATCCCAACATTGTAACCTTGACCCGGAAGTCAGATATGACATAACTTACCTCCACCTCGTAACGTTGTGGTTATCTGAAAGTGACATGTCAACTTTCCTCATTCATGCTTCGCATATCATGGATTTCCACTGTACGTGGGATCTGGCCATTTTAAGTTTTGCGTTTTCCACTTTAAGCATTTTGATCTCTTCCCTTAGCGTCGTGTTTTCACGCATTATTTGCTGTAGCGCCTGTGTTATTTCCTGTTCAAAGGTCAACCTGGCGCTTGTAGGGGTCACAGCAGTACCAGAGACCACGGCTGCAAAACTCACCTGTGCAGGGGTTTCCGCCTCTCCGCGACTCGGTCGTGACCTACAGCTTGCTTTGGATCTTGAACAAATTCTCGAACGGGTTCTGGACCGGGTCCTTGACCTGGGCTTGCGACTGCGCCTTCCCCGACTGTCCCCTTCATGTGGTGCGGTTGGAGAGCCTTCGGTTCTTTGGCCTTCTGATGCCTCAGCGTCTTTGCCCGTGGCCTTGACAGCTCGTTTGTTGAAGTCGTTGATGTCGTACTGTGCTTCGTCCTGGGCATCTCTTCTCTGTCGCTCCCAGCACCTTCACCATACCAGATACGGTATCTTGCGTATCATTTACAGCGCATATCTGCCCCAAAGTTACCTTGTCCGCCTAGCTGACATCTTGCTTCACACTGATGTTCTTGCGCTCGGGTGGCCACGCCACATCCACCGCATACTTTTTTTTCGTCGGAATTGTGGCAAAAATCCCTCTGTGTCCCAGTATTCCACATTTAAAGCAAATGTCCTGTGTGGTTTCGGTACAGCGAGCACCGAACGCTGAGTGCTCCATATTTCGCGTATCTTGGCACGTGCAGTCCGTTGAAGAGTACAATTACATTGTCTGTGCTAACCATCCTCTTCGCGTGTAGTATGCTTGGGTTTTTTGCTGTAACTAGGTTGTCGATAATGTCTTCGGAACTTTCTTCTTGGGATTTCTCTCTTATGACAACCTTAGAAGTGTTTCCGGCACGGCTTTGTAGGCGCTGGCTTCGTATTCTTGCTCTCCCACTTGTATTTTCGTGATACCTCCGTACTGCGTGGCTCGCTCTGCGGATGGCGTGATTACGACCACAATATTCTGCTGCTAGTGTTTATATGTATGTTGTCTTCTGCTGCTACTTTGTGACCCACGCCAGCAGTGCTTCGCAAGCAGCAGTAAATGCACGCTTGCCTGTGCTCCGACACGCAGAGTCCTCCTCGGGGTCGCACAATCACTTTGAAATCTTGTGGAGGTAGACGAGGTAACCAGCTTGCTTTAGTGATTTGCCGCGTAGTTCTTTCACCTTCCAATGCTGGCTCCATTAGCACACGTGGGCGCAGCAGCGTCTCCGCCTGAATTCGCTTCGGTTTTTTTTATATTTCTTCTGCGCACTTCCCACCCTAAGGCGTTGTTGGTAAAAGCATCCGGTTGCGTATTTTCCCCTTCCATGCTTACAACCTCCATCGTGATGCTAGGTGCGCCGTCGTAGCGTTCCGAAAATCATTTACAACGTTTTATCATATAAAATCATTTACAAATCATCTACAATCATTTTACAACTAAAATCATTTCAAAACGTCGAAGATCACACAACGTGCGTCCGCACTCTGCGAATCCTAGCGTCCAACCTTGTTGAATGTGCGCTGTTGAACTGTTCATGCACTTCCACCCTGGCTTGCGTATGATTCAGCGCATCTCACGGATTTACACACAGCAATCGCTAATGCAAATTCGGCCCATGCAACAGAGCACCAGCTGATAATTACGTTTTCCTACACTACAAATCATTAAATATTAGATGGCTTCAGAATAAAAGGCTCTCGTGTCATAGCATTTCTTTTCATTGGGCCGCCAAAAACTTATATCTACACCACGAATATTTATTGCTTATTTATTCGTAAAAGTGGGGTCCCGCTAGAAGTACATGGGAGGTCAACATACGGTGCCTATATATACCCTGTTGCGCGAGAATCAAGCTAATAAAAAATGGCAGCATATCCACGGAGTGAATGATGGAGAGTGGGGTGAAGCATCCGTCCGTCCGTTCGTCCTTGCTTCCGTCCGTCCATGCGTCTGTCTGCGTAACCTTTCGTGCGTCCATCCGCCCGTCCGTACGTGCGTCTGTTCGTGCGTCCGCACGTCCATCTGTGCGCCCGCCCCTGCGTTCGTCCATGCATCCACCCCTGCGACCATCAATGCGTACATCCGTCCGTGCAGCCACGCGTGCGTCCGTCCATGCATCTCTCTGTGTGTCCGTTCGTCCATCTATTCAACACTCCAGGTACCACCATCTCGCATCTTTTCATCATATATTCCCTATATACAGAACCACTGCCATTCAGCGGGTATTGCAAGGACTAAACGAGATGTGGCACACGCCCACTTTCTTACGGCTTTCGCTACGTGTCTACTTCCCACCTTGAACCACCTCGAGTTCATGGTATAAACTAGTTCAATGTATTCATGGCACTGCGACTCAACACTCGATAAACCTTTCCAAAACCAAGGAGGTTATGTCCCAGCTAGTATAACGTAACAGCCCGTTCTTGTTAGATAGTGCTCAATATACATAATGGCTGCTAATGGGAATCAGAGACGGGAAGATTCGGCTCTTGGTTAACGCGCATGCTGCGAATTTTTTTATTGTTCAACAACGCACAGAAGAAATCACCCTCCGGCACCACCTTGCAGGTCAAAACGTAAGACTGGTTACAAAGCTATCACTACGACTACTACGAGGGCCGAATGGG
This sequence comes from Rhipicephalus annulatus, assembly GCA_013436015.1. NCBI lineage: Eukaryota > Metazoa > Arthropoda > Arachnida > Ixodida > Ixodidae > Rhipicephalus > Rhipicephalus annulatus. The sequence continues at coordinate 17,205 of WOVY01007926.1, read as the reverse complement.
TGCCGCTTTAAGAAGCTTTGCTCTTAAAAAGCGCGAGAAGCACCCTATGGTCACTTGGAGTCTTGTAACATTGCGGGAACGTTGTGTGCGTGTATCTGTGCGTGTGACCACCATCGCGTATTGTGAAGGTAATTAATTTGCAATTGCGCTTCATACGGCTGCAGGCACTTTTTTCTCAATGAATTCTTAAGGGATTATTTGTTCTCAACGGATTATTCTACTCACATGGTGACCAAAGAAAGTTCTTCAACTGATGCAAATTGAAATTCTCCTAAGTCCATCAAAACATTTCGTTCTTTAGAGAGTAACTTTCTTACCTTCTGTGGACGGTGTTTATAAATATCCCGTCGGGACGTGTGCTAGAGGACAAGTCGTTTACCTCCCATCTGGGCTTATTTTTGTTTAAAGTTTGTATTACAGTGTGTTATACAGTGTGCAAAGACCAAATACTTGATGTGTTATTTTGTGTTATTATTGCAATGAAGGGATCTTGGCAATAGGCCTTAGAGTTGTTATAGCAAAAAAAAGTGCGAACTTCCAGCAGTTAATGATCGCTTTTATGTTTAGTGATTCAAGTCAAGTTCTGGAAATTTCCAAAAAATGGTCTTACCGAAAATTGAGTGTATTTTTCCAAGGATGTAAAACAGTTGTATATTCTCATTCTCGTGACGCTTTCTATCAATGTGTAAGAGATGGTGTTGATGTGGTGGGTGACGTAACTATTCCGAGACAACTGGTGCCAGTGTCAGAAGTTTTCTTGACGTGCAATTCGCTACCTATCTGACCTCTACCTGTGTAGAATAGAACGGTGATGTTTAGCGATATTCGCTCGATCAAATCTGTCAACAATGGTTGGAATGGCATGACTAGGAAGCAGGCAGCAAACGCGAAGTAGTCTGTTTTTGCACGCGTCTCGTAACGATGGGGAAAGGGCGGGGGCGTACCATTAGCGTTTCATGTAGACGCAGACGCCTCTTATCGTGTGAGGTGCTTTAAAAAAGGCGAGACTTTCTCACGCGTTCAAAAATGCAAAGTCACAAAGGATCAATTAAAAGCAATACGAATATTTACTGGTGTCAGCTGCGTGCTGTCTGAAATAGCTCCACGTAGAAAATAAAGGCGAAACAAGCGCGCTACATAAAAATAGGAGTCGAGAGAATGCACGAGGATTCCGCGAGCGTAGCTCCAGCTGTGTGCATGAGGCGTGTTTGCTGCTGCGCCAGATTAAACTAATAACGCGACTATTCGCTTCGCGCAGCAGTGGTATTTTGCCCTCGCGTGTGAATCTAGCCTAAAACTCACTTTGTTTTACGCACGTATAGCATTCGTATGTGATTTTGTAGTGCATGAATTCTATAACAGCCGTTGTACGCGGAAAGTAGTGCAGGCTTGCGATTTGCGTTTCTAAAGCTTTAAGTGACCTACGCTGTGCCGCTTGTTTTTTTACGTTCGTTGATAGAGGGCAGCACGCTGCAAGCGATTGCTTTCTTGCCGGGTATTGTTGCGTAGTGATCTTCGCACTCTCAGAGAAACGTAGTGAGTGACGCCATGTGGGTTTTGTGCATGGTGAATTGTGCATTGTTGGGGCTATCTAAGTCGTTTGGTGTAATAAAGTTTTCAGAGAAGTTTCAGCACTGGTGTTCAAAAAAATTGTCTTGGCGTCGAGGATTTTCCACTGGACGTAGTTGGCGACTGGCTGCGAGTGACAGCGGCGATGAACGATCAGCTGCTAGTTCACAAGCAGAGAGTTGCGCTTCACGTCCCGTCAAGCGCGAATGTTTGTTTTTTTGCGCTTGCCAGTCATTTTCATTTTATTTATTGTATAATATCTTTCAGCGAGCTTGAAATAAAGCATACTCTTTGTCCATTAAATATATCCCACATACAGATGGATATTACAAAGCACCGCGTGCCGTCAACACGCTCTAGATTGACCAGCAAAGCAACATAGAGCAATGAAATATGCAGTTACGTCTACAGTCCACGCTCACTTCCCTGCACTTCTCCAGTGCCATCCGAACGTTGTTGTGTCTCCGGAGCCCTCCACTACGGCGTCTCTCATAATCATGTAGTGGTTTTGGGACGTTAAACCCCACATATCAATCAATCAATCAAATCCGAACGTTGTTGTTCGACAAATTATTGCAATATGACGTGGCGAAAAGCGTACGTGTGCAGATATGCTTGTTTGGATTGTGCTGGTGGAACCTGCAGCATCCGAGTGCAGGGAATTGTGCACTGCTATTTCCATCATGACTGTGACAAAAAGCTACTTAACGGGAAGTTAAATGCCTGTGTTTCATTGAATAAGCAGGTGCATGAAGCTTACAGCGCAAGTAATGACAACGGCGTAATATGTTTGCAAACCATCGCTACAATAAACATTTGGTCCTGTGCAGCCATGACAGCGTGCTACTCGCTAGTGGCCTGCCACTGTGACAAATCCGTCAGACAGGCTCGGCACTAATAATCTCGGAGTGCCGTTCAGTTTTTACGTGATCTTAGTTTGCGCAGTTTTCTGTACCATGTGCAGGATTGCGCAAAATATCGTTGATACACGGTCGATCCGCTGACACAATCACCCATTGCATTGTGGCAAGAAATGAGGTAGCGAACATTCAGCAGTTCCTATCGGTTGGGAAAATACTTTGGTTCGATATACATTCATTTGACGATCAAAAGTTTATCCGGTGAAAGCGGCACGGGGAGTACGTCTATGCGTCCTATCTTTTCTTATGCGATTTCACGGGTTGATCATCCTTCCACGGACATCTTAGATTGCACGGCGCGCCAGCTGTAGGCCTTGCCACTGCAAATAGTGGTGTGCCCATAGGATCTTTTATTAACGGGGGAGTTTTGACTCCCTCCCACGCCTAGCCGTGCGTGGCTTTGCCGTGTCCGGGGAAAAGGGGATCCTGGGGGCTGAGCCGACGCTGGGTGATTGGACCTTTAAGGCCCCCCGGCAGAGGCAACACACCCCTTTGGCCCTGGCTTCACGTAGACCGCACCCCTGGGCTGACCCACCCAGGGGAAATCGGCAGTCGCCTTTTCCTATCTCTCTCTTCCTACATATTAGTCTTTTCTCGTCTTTAAATCTGTCCTGTCTTCTTCTCCCTTCCAATTACTTCCGAGTTTTCCTGGCGGCAAGGGTTAACCCTGTGTGGCTATCCTACCTTGGATACACCATATTCGGTTATAATGATGGTGTACAGCTGGCGTCTGCAGGTTTTGTGCTTACAGACCCTGCAGCGTCCCCTTGTAGGACTCCATGGTGGGTGGCTGGCGCTGCTGCCGAAAATAAACCTTTTCTTATGGCTTGTTCCTTCCCCCCACTTCCTGATCGCCCTCAGAAAAGAGTGCGCACCGATGAAGTATTCCAGTTTTTTGGTCACCAGAGAGTATCCTTTCCCCGATTCCACGTTATCCACGCTGACACACCCGGCAAACCAGTGAGAACTATTTCACCTTTTCTTGTTTCGAAGTCTTTGACAAAAATCATTGGCCCAGGCTATAAAGCATCGAGAATGGCAAGTGGTGACCTACTGTTGGAGCTCCGCGACCAGAAACAGTATGAAAAATTGTCTAATCTAGTGAAATTTAGAGATATCAAATAATAGTAACCCCACACCGAACCATGAACACCACCCCGTGGCGTTGTTTCAGATGACGACCTGTTAAGGCTGACGGAGGCTGAACTCCTGGAGGGTTTTAGCGAACAGAATGTCATCAACGTGAAACGAATTAGGATTAGGCGCGATGGCAAAGAAATCCAGACTAAGCACTTAATACTTACTTTCAATTCAAGTGTACTGCCCGACTCCGTTGAGGGCAGGGTACATCAAGCTTCGAGTGAGGCCATATATGCCGAACCCTCTCAGATGTTTTAAATGCCAGCGGTTCGGCCAGAGTTCTCAGAACTGCCGAGGACGCCTAACTTGTGCAAAATGCAGTGTTGATGAACACACATCTGATGCTTGTGAAAACTCTCCTCACTGTGTGAACTGTAACTGGGAGCATGCCGCATACTCACGGTCATGCCCCAGCTGGAAAAAAGAAAAGGAAATTGTCACAATTAAGTAAAACAAAACATTTCATTTAGGGAGACACGAAGGCAGGTGTCCTACCTGCCAGAAACCAGCTTTGCCGAAGTGGCGCGTCAGGGGGGCCCCCGGCGCCTGTTTGGCACACGTGTAGTGAGCCAGCGGTGACGCCATCCGCCCCCACGGCGGTTGCAGCCAGTGCTGCTCCGCCATCGAAGAAGGACCCACCAACCTCCGGGCTGGGGGCCGCGAAGGCCTTGTCTTTAGAGGCGAGGCCCTCAAAACAACCGCAGCGCTCGCAAGAGCGCTTGTCCAGTGCCTCACTAGAGGCAATGGACACAACTTCGAGCGTGAGGGCGCAGCAAGCGCCTAAGGATCGGCGCGACTCCGTCGACCGATCCAAAAAAGAAAAATCTCGTGTCACGGCCCCTGGAAAGGGTCCGTGAGCTAATTTTCTATCCTTGAGCACACAGCACAAAACACATCTAAAATGGACACGCTGATTTTACAGTGGAATGTGAGAGGACTTCTCCATAACCTCGATGATATTAGAGAACTCCTTAATAAACATACTCCAAAGGTGCTGTGTGTTCAGGAAACACATCTTAAGTCCACACAAACAAATTTTCTAAAGCAATATGCTATCTTCCGCAAAGACCGTGACGACGCTGCCGCCTCGTCGGGCGGTGTCGTTATAATAGTTGATAAAGGTGTTGCCTGTAAGCAATTAAACCTCCGAACTTCTCTTGAGGCAGTTGCTGTCCGAGCAGTGCTGTTCGGGAAGGTACTAACAATTACTTCTATTTACATTCCTCCGTGCTATCAACTTTCAAAGACAGAATTTCAAAGCTTCATTGATGAACTTCCTCCGCCATATATAGTCGTTGGTGATCTAAATGCACATAATCCTTTATGGGGCGACTCCCGTTTGGATACACGAGGATGCCTAATAGAACACTTTCTGTTTTTGTCAGGTGCATGTTTACTTAACAAAAAAGAATCAACATATTATAGTACTATGCACAACACATACTCTTCCATAGACCTGAGTATTGTCTCGAGTACACTAATTCCTTATCTGGAGTGGTCTGTTCTCAAGAACCCCTTTGGGAGTGACCACTTCCCGATAATGTTAAAGTTAACAAAAAAAGATACATGCTCGCCTGACTTTCCTCGCTGGAACACCAAGTCAGCCAACTGGGAACTGTTTCGAGAAATTACATTTTTAGACGGAGATGAGATAGCTGATTTTAATATAGACGATGCTGTAGCGTTCCTAACAGGTTTTATTATTGACGCTGCAGTGAAATGTATCAAGCAAACCAACGGAATGACCAATAAACGTCGCATTCCATGGTGGAACGACGATTGTCGGAAAGCGCGCAATAGACAAAATAGAGCTTGGAGACTACTCCGAAATTACCCAACAGCTGAAAACCTCAACAATTTCAAACAGGTTAAGTCCCAAGCCAGAAAAACGCGTCGTCTTGCAAAGAAAGAAAGTTGGAATTGGTACATCTCCGGTATAAATTCTTACTCCGACGAAACGAAGGTTTGGAATAGGGTAAACAATACAAAAGCCTTGTCGGGTCGCGCCTTGATTATGCCTCTATAATTTATCATTCCGCAACGCCAAGTGCATTAAAAATCCTAGACCCCGTTCACCATCTGGGTATCCGACTTGCAACCGGTGCTTTCAGGACAAGCCTAATCCAGAGCCTCTATGTAGAGTCGAATCAGTGGTCACTTCACCTGCAGCGATCCTATAGCAGTTTCACATATTTTATAAAGATACGTGCAAACATCAAGCATCCATCTTATTCAACTATAAACGATATGACCGCTGCCACCCTCTTCCATAATCGACCCACAGTGAGAAAGCCGTTCTCCTTGCGTGTGAGAAGCTTATGTGAGGAAATGAGTGTTCCGCTGCTGGAACTCTGTCCTACGCCCACAGGGATACTTTTACCGCCGTGGCAGTGGCAGCTTATACACTGTGACACCTCATTTGTTGAGATCACTAAACACGCACCAGAAGCACATATTAAAATGCATTTCCGAGAACTCCAGTCCAACTACTCATGCGTAGAGTTTTATACTGACGCTTCTAAGTCGCATGCAGGGGTGGCTTATGCAGCCGTCGGACCATCCTTTTCGGAATCCGGCGTGCTGCACCCGGAAACAAGTATATTTACAGCTGAGGGTTATGCACTATTGTCCGCTGTGAAGCATATACGGAAATCAAACATACAAAAATCCATTATATTCAGACTCGTTAATCGTCGTAAATGCATTAAGATCCCTTTTCAGATTCAAAAATCCGATAATAATTGAGCTATATTTCGTTCTGTGTACAGCGTATATGTCCAACCAGCCTATTACTATTTGCTGGGTACCTGGCCATAGAAGTATCGAGGGCAATGTGTTAGCTGACCAAATGGCCACGTCAATTATAATGCGCGCTATTAACCCCACCGCTACTGTCCCTGCAACAGATCTAAAACCCTTTCTACGAAAGAAACTGCGAAACCACTGGCAACACTTGTGGGACACAGAAATAAATAATAGGCTTCATTTGATTAAGCCGCGGTTGGGTTACTTGCCCCCCGCTACAAGAACACGGCGAACTGATGTCCTATTCTGTCTCCTCAGAATAGGACACACTTATAGTACTCATAACTTTCTTCTGACGGGCGATGAACCTCCTACTTGTGGTAGATGTAGTGACAGGCTAACCGTCCTCCACGTCCTCCTGGAGTGTGCGGAAGCTGAAAGGGAGAGAAAGAAATATTTTGCTTTAGCATACCGCTATAATCTTCCTTTACATCCGATTATGTTTCTCGGTGAAGAGCCGCTTTTTAATACAAATCAGTTTTAAGCTTTTTAAAGGATGTAGTACTGAACGTGTTTAGTCCAACATTGAATGTTTTTAGCCCAACAGGTTCATAGCACATCCTCTGTTCAGACGATGCTGCTGTGATAGCAGATTTCAATGAGCCCAGGCCTCCATGCTCATGTCTTAAGTGCTCTGTCGAGGCACTGGTGCTCCATGCCAAGTTTTTATTTGACATACTTATCACTTTTAAATCATTTTATGTCTCCATAGCTCACATCATTTGTCATTGCCATAATTTTACCATATGTATATTTTTACACACCTACAGCGACTGTTTTTTAGGCCCATTTACAGCCACGTCACATTTTTTATCTACACTGCACATCCCACAATTCATTATCATCGCTCTGGCGCTCTTTGGCCATATCTGGCCCTTGCGCCAATAAACACCACTAATCAGGATCTTTTATTGCGCCTATTCTGAACCATCGGTTTCTAGCAAAGTTCGACAGGGGCTTGAAGGGAGTGACGAAACTGTGAAGAAGAAGTGAGCACTTTCAGGTTCATGGATGACTATCTGGTAGTTTGGAAGTGTGAATCAGCTAGCATAACAGAGATTATATCAAATGTCATTCCTGGCTTCAGTGAGCGCTTGAGCCCACTCGTCCTGAAATCTGAAATGCCAGTGAACAATACCATTTGTTTCTTATGCATAAAACTAACGCCACGTGCAAACCACACATGCTAGATGTGTGTGCTTAGGACTACGAAACCACTGTTTCTTTTTAAATTGTCACACATGAAGTTGGCTCAGAGAAGCATAGTGAACTCCCGCTTCACTAACGTCCTAGACCGATCTTATTTTCATATGGTGAACACCAGCTTCAAAAATCAAGTGGATCACCTAAAAGGCTGTCTATTTAAATTCTATTCTCGTTTTTGTGGCAGAAGCCATAAAGAAGAACACACACATAAGAGGACAGAGTACTGATCTTAGGGACAACACCAAACGTGACAATGCCACGGTTATCTCTTTCAAGCACCAGCTATCACATCGGATGAAAAAAGGTTTGCCAACGCATAAGCATGCATGTAACATTTTCTGCACCTTACAAGCTCTTGAACGTGCGAAATTTAAATGTGCAAGCAATAAGCCCAAACGCCCTTGCAACGTCAGAAAAAGTCCTTGTTTGTTTCATGTGACACAAATGTAGTATACAGAATTCGACTATCTTGTGGTGCGTGTTACGTTGTACAGACTGGGAGATGCCTCAATGAGCGCATGCGTGAGCACGCACGTATTGTACGAATTGGCGTTGAGGTTTCCTGACTGAGCAGGTCAGTAGGAGTGATTGTCATGCGCAGTTCGAAAGCATAAAGACCTGATGATCATTAAAACAGAGAAAACGGCAGGGGAACCAAACAACTGCTTGAGCATGTAGGCTTATGCCACAGGAGCAAAAGAAAGACACGCCTGAACGATAACCGATGCCAGCTCGGAACGTGAGCCGTGGCTTCACGTGCACGCCTGAACGATAACCGATGCCAGCCCGGAACGTGAGCCGTGGCTTCACGTGCCACAGCCTAGCGCCTTCTTTATTTTCTTCTGTCACCGTCGCGCGCTCTCCGGTTTGCGTGCCGCCCGAAGGAGGGCGCTACAGGGCCCTCCGTGTAGACTGGAAGTCGGAATGTGACATGCCGTTTGTGGTATTCCAACGGAAGATCAGTCGTAGATGAGAGGCTTTCTAGGGCGGTCTCCAGTTACGCCGGCTTAAGTCGGTCCAAGCTGACTGTCTCTTCACGGCCGTTCTGAAGTAAAGTGGCAGTTTTGGGGGTGCGGTGAAGGACGCGGAATGGTCCGTCGTAGGCTGGTGTCAAAGGTGGTCTGACCGCGTCGTGGCGCACGAAAACATGTGTTGCAGCGGCCAGATCAGGGTGGACGAATATGGTCTTGTGTTCGAAAGGTCTGGGTGGAGTGGGCCGGAGGTCTTGAACGCAGTCGAGGAGGCGTTGTAGGAATTGCTGTGGCTGGTCTGGTAGCTTCGTTGACGTGAAGAAGTCTCCCGGAAGCCGTAGAGAAGTGCCATACACCAGCTCTGCTGTTGAGCACTGCAGGTCTGCCCGGATGACAGCTCGTAAACCTAAGAGCACCAGTGGCAAGGCATCAACCCAGGTGGCTCTATCGAGGCGGGTACAGAGCCCCACAGAGGGAATTACTAGCAAATAAAGGGAATTTCTAGCCATCTACGCTGCAATACACTACTTTCGGCATTTCCTGGAAGGATGCTCGTTTTACGTGCTGACTGATTGCACGTGAAGCCACGGCTCACGTTCCGGGCTGGAATCGGTTATCGTTCAGGCGTGTCTTTCTTTCGCTCCTGTGGCATAAGCCTACAAGTGGTGACCTCGGACGAAGACAATGACTGACTCGAATGCACCCTCAACCGAACAAGCCTCACGTCCGTAGGACGTCTCGGCCGTGCAACTGCGTCTCCCATCTTTCTGGCCACAGGACCCGCAAGTTTGGTTTCATCAGGTCGAGGCGCAATTCTCCCTGTACCGCATCGCCTCGGAAACGTCACGCTACTACCACGTAGCCTCCATCCTTCCTCCTGACGTTGTCAGCGAGCTCTACGACGTCCTCTCAAACCCCTTGGACACTACGCCATATCAGCACCTTAAAACCAAGGTGCTGGAACGATTCATGCCGTCGGAAAGCGTCCGCCTACAGCAGCTCCTTGCAGAGGGGGACCTTGGCGACAGGCGCCCCTCCCAACTACTGCGACGATAGCGACAGCTTCTTGGGAAACACGGCGTCTCTGCCCACTCAGAGTTGCTTCGCGAGCTCTTCCTCCAACGCCTTTCTCAGCCAATCCGCCTCGTCCTCGCGGCGGCCGGCGACGTCAATCTCGACCGCCTGGCGGAGCTCGCCGATCAGGTTCATGAAGCGACCTCCCCATCTGTCAACGCTGTCTTACCACCAGCAGACACAGCGATTTCGCGCCTTGAGGCCCACATCGATGAACTCGCCGCCTCCATTGCCCCACTCCGGAGCCCTCTGCAGGAGACTCGTTCGCCTCGTTCCGGTCGTCGAGCTCTTCCACGCACACAAGATGCTCGGAGGCCCAGCCCTCCACCCCTCTGCTGGTACCACCGGCGTTTCCGACACCGAGCCACGAAGTGTACACCCCCATGTTCGTGGCAGGGAAACGCCTGCCGGGATCACTGACGGCGGCGTGTGATCTACCTTCTCGTCCCAGCCGCCTTTTTATGGTCACGGACCAGCTATCGGGCGCCAGGTTTCTTATAGATACGGGCGCGGAAATTAGCGTTGTGCCCCCGACTAAGGCTGATCGTTCAAAGTCACAGGGGCAAGTGCTTCGTGCTGCCAACGCCTCGTCAATAGCAACGTATGGGCTCCGATCTCTCACCCTCGACTTCAACCTTCGCTGCATTTTCCGGTGGGTTTTCGTCATCGCAGACGTGGTTCAACCGATCATCGGCTCGGACTTCCTCTCATACTTCGATTTGGACGTCAGCGTGCGGCGGCGCCACCTCATAGATAGTAAGACTCGTCTCTCTATCTCGGGAGTCCTGCCCGACATCGCTACAATGGCCATCCGCATGCTGATACCTTCCTCACCATTCGAAAAAATCTTGGTGAGTTTCCCGGAGTTAACTAAACCGTGCAACCTAACTCAGCCGCCTAAACATACGGTGACACACCACAACGTCACCCGGGGTCCACCGGCAGCCGCTCCACCACGCCGCCTGTTCGGAGACCGCCTAGCTATTGCTAAACGGGAGTTTGACCACATGCTGCAGCTCGGCATTATCCGCCCGTCGTCGAGCGCTTGGGCTTCCCCGCTGCATTTGACGCCAAAGCGTGATCCTGGTGACTGGCGTCCTTATGGGGACTATCGAGCGTTGAACGCCAAGACTGTCCACGACAGCTATCCTCTACCTCACATCCAGGATTTTACATCGCGCCTCGACGGCTGCACAATTTTCAGCAAAGTGGACCTTGTTAAGGCGTACCACCAGATTTCTGTCGAGCCCACCGATATACTTAAGACCACCATCACGACGCCCTTTGGGTTGTTTGAATACGTGCGGATGCCTTTTGGACTCTGCAATTCGACTCAAACTTTCCAGCGGTTCATTTTTGAGGTCACACGGGGTCTTCCTACTGTGTTTGCGTACCTTGACGATGTCCTCATCGCCAGCCGCACACCGGAAGATCATGAGCACCATCTACGTGCTCTGTTCCAACGTCTTCAGCAGTACGGCCTCGTTGTGAACGCCTCTAAGTGTACTTTCGGCGAATCTGAGCTCGGTTCTTGGGCCATCACATATCATCCAAAGAAATACGCCCTCTCCGGTCCCACGTTAAAGCAATTCAGGATTATCCTCAGCCTACAACACTGCGCCAATCACGCCAATTCCTGGGGCTTGTGAATTTTTCCAGGCGCTTCATACCACAATGTGCCGAACTGCTACGACCGCTCACCGACCTCCTTCGGTCGACCGCCGGCCCGTCCTCCGCCATTTCTTGGTCGTCAGAGGCCCAGGCCGCTTTTGCTGCTGCTAAGCAAGCGGTCGCTAACGCCGTGCTTCTCATTCATCCACGCAGCAACGCCCCTACTCGATTGATGGTGGACGCATCCAGCGTGGCCGTCGGAGCCGTCTTACAGCAGTGCATTAACTCCGAGCTGAGACCCTTGTCGTTTTACTCTCGGAAGCTACTTCCTGCTGAGACCCGCTACAGCGTCTTTGGCCGGGAATTACTAGCCATCTACGCTGCAATACAGCACTTTCGGCATTTCCTGGAAGGATGCTCGTTTTACGTGCTGACTGACCATAAGCCACTGGCGTATGTTTTCCGCACTAACTCATCCAAGTACGTGCCCCGTGAACTCCGCCATCTGGCTTATATATCGGAGTTCACGACTGACATCCGCCACGTGAAAGGAGCTGACAACACCGCCGCAGATGCCCTTTCTCGTATAGCCGCGGTTGACTCTCCACCGCCAACCATCGACTGGGCCTCATTCTCCTCGGCACAGCAGGATAATACAGAGCTTGCCGCTTTTCGGGAGAACCCCCGTTCTCTCCGACTACAGCTATGATCATCATCAGCTGGTGCCTCATCCATTATCATCTGAGCGCTTGTGGTGCGATGTCTCAGCTGACCTTCCCCGCCCTTTCGTTCCCGCCTCATTACGACGCACCGTTTTCCAGTCCTTACATGACATATGTCACCCTGGCATTCGGGCTACTCAGCGTCTTCTCACCCAGCGCTATGTCTGGCCCGGAATCAACGGTAATGTGCGCGCTTGGACGCGCATGTGCCTGCCCTGCCAGATGACAAAGGTCTCCCGTCATACTAAGACGCCGCCCCAACCTTTCCTGCCACCCGGCCGTCGTTTCGACCATGTTCATCTAGACATTGTGGGCCCTCTACCAGTGTCTCAGGGGTACCGTTATATATTGACCATGGTCGATCGCTTCACACGCTGGCCAGAGGCTGTTCCAATTCAAGATATCATAGCCGAGACATTTGCCCGCGTTTTCATTTCTACGTGGGTATCCCGTTTTGGCTGTCCTGGCACCGTGACAACAGACCGTGGACGTCAGTTTGAGTCCTCGCTGTTTACTTGCCTTAATCGCATCCTCGGAGCCAGATATTGCCGTACCACGGCTTATCATCCCGGCGCCAACGGCATGGTGGAACGCCTTCACCGACAACTGAAGACCGCCTTGACTACCCGCCTCAAAAGAGCCACCTGGGTTGATGCCTTGCCACTGGTGCTCTTAGGTTTACGAGCTGTCATCCGGGCCGACCTGCAGTGCTCAACAGCAGAGCTGGTGTATGGCAATTCTCTACGGCTTCCGGGAGACTTCTTCACGTCAACGAAGCTACCAGACCAGCCACAGCGATTCCTACAACGCCTCCTCGACTGCGTTCAAGACCTCCGGCCCACTCCACCCAGACCTTCCAAACACAAGACCACATTTGTTCACCCTGATCTGGCCACTGCAACACATGTTTTCGTGCGCCACGACGCGGTCAGACCACAATTGACACCAGCCTACGACGGACCATTCCGCGTCCTTCACCGCACCCTCAAAACTGCCACTTTACTTCAGAACGGCCGTGAAGAGACAGTCAGCTTGGACCGACTCAAGCCGGCTTACCTGGAGACCGCCCTAGAAAGCCTCTCATCTACGACTGATCTTCCGTTGGAATACAAAAAACGGCATGTCACATTCCGACTTCCAGTCTACACGGGGGGCCCTGTAGCGCTCTCGTTCGGGCGGCGCGCAAACCGGAGAGTGCGCGATGGTGACAGAAGAAAATAAAGAAGGCGCTAGGCCGTGGCACGTGAAGCCACGGCTCACGTTCCGGGCTGGCATCGGTTATCTTTCAGGCGTACACGTGAAGCCACGGCTCACGTTCCGGGCTGGAATCGGTTATCGTTCAGGCGTGTCTTTCTTTCGCTCCTGTGGCATTAGCCTACATGCTCAAGCAGTTGTTTGGTTCCCCTGCCGTTTTCTCTGTTTTAATGATCATCAGGTCTTTATGCTTTCGAACTGCGCATGACAATCACTCCTACTGACATGCTCAGTCAGGAAACCTCAACGCCGATTCGTACAAAACGTGCGTGCTCACGCATTGCGCTCATTGAGGCATCTCTCAGTCTGTACAACGTAACACGCACCACAAGATAGTCGAATTCTGTGTACTACATTTGTGTCACATGAAACAAACAAGGACTTTTTCTGACGTTGCAAGGGCGTTTGGGCTTATTGCTTGCACATTTAAATTTGGCAAGTTCAAGAGATTGTAAGCTGCAGAAAATGCTACCTGCACGCCTATGCGTTGGCAAACTTTTTTCATCCAATGTGATAGCTGGTGCTTGAAAGAGATAACCGTGGCATTGTCACGTTTGGTGTTGTCCCTAAGATCAGTACTCTGTCCTCCAATTTGTGTGTTCTTCTTTAAGGCTTCTGCCACAAAAACGAGAATATAATTTAAATGGACAGCCTTTTAGAAGATCCACTTGATTTTTGAAGCTGGTGTTCACCATATGAAAGTAAGATTGGTCTAGGACGTTAGTGAAGCGGGAGTTCACTATGCTTCTCTAAGCCAACTTCATGTGTGCCAATTTAAAAAGAAACAGTGGTTTCATAGTCCTAAGCCCACACATCCAGCATGTGTGGTTTGCACGGGGCGTTAGTTTTATGCATAAGAAACAAATGGTATTGTTCACTGGCATTTCAGATTTCAGGACGAGTGGGCTCAAGCGCTCACTGAAGCCAGGAATGACATTTGATGAAATCTCTGTTATGCTAGCTGAGTCACACTTCCAAACTACCAGATAGTCATTCATGAACCTGAAAGTGCTCACTTCTTCACAGTTTCGTCACTCCTTCAAGCCCCTGTCGAACTTTGCTAGAAACAGATGGTTCAGAATAGGCGCAATAAAAGATCCTATGGGCACACCACTCTTTGCAGGGGCAAGGCCTACAGCTGGCGCGCCGTGCAATCTAAGATGTCCGTGGAAGGATGATCAACCCGTGAAATCGCATAAGAAAAGATAGGACGCATAGACGTACTCCGCGTGCCGCTTTCACCGGATAAACCTTTGATCGTCAAATGCATGTATATCGAACCAAAGTAATTTCCCAACCGATAGGAACTGCTGAATGATTGCTACCCTCATTTCTTGCAACAATGCAATGGGTGATTGTGTCAGCGGATCGACCGTGTATCAACGATATTTTGCGCAATCCTGCACATGGTACAGAAAACTGCTCAAACTAAGTTCACGTAAAAACTGAACGGCACTCCGAGATTATTAGTGCCGAGCCTGTTTGACGGATTTGTCGCAGTGGCAGGCCACTAGCGAGTAGCACTCTGTCACGGCTGCACAGGACCAAATGTTTAATGTAGCGATGGTTTGCAAACATATCACGCCGTTGTCATTACTTGCGCTGTAAGCTTCATGCACCTGCTTATTCAATGAAACACAGGCATTTAACTTCCCGTTAAGTAGCACTTTTGTCACAGTCATGATGGGACTAGCAGTGCACAATTCCCTGCACTCGGATGCTGCAGGTTGCACCAGCACAATCCAAACAAACATATCTGCACACGTACGCTTTTCGCCACGTCATATTGCAATAATTTGTCGAACAACAACGTTCAGATGGCACTGGAGAAGTGCAGGGAAGTGAGCGTGGACTGTAAACGTAATTGCAAAATTCATTGCTCCATTTTGCTTTGCTGGTCAAGCTAGAGCGTGTTGACGGCACGCGGTGCTTTGTAATATCCATCTGTAATTGGGTTATATTTAATGGACAAAGAGTATGCTTTATTTCAAGCTCGCTGAAAGATATTATACAATAATTAAAATGAAAATGACTGGCGAGCGCAAAAAAAAAACAAACATTCGCGCTTGACGGGACGTGAAGCGCAACTCTCTGCTTGTGAACTAGCAGCTGATCGTTCATCGCCGCTGTCACTCGCAGCCAGTCGCCAACTACGTCAGTGGAAAATCCTCGACGCCAAGACAATTTTTTTGAACACCAGTGCTGAAACTTCTCTGAAAAATTTATTACACCAAACGACTTAGATAGCCCCAACAATGCACAATTCACCACGCACAAAACCCACAGGGCGTCACTCACCACGTTTCTCTGAGAGTGCGAAGATCACTACGCAACAATACCCGGCAAGAAAGCAATCGCTTGCAGCGTGCTGCCCTCTATCAACGAACGTAAAAAAACAAGCGGCACAGCGTAGGTCACTTAAAGCTTTAGAAACGCAAATCGCAAGCCTGCACTACTTTCCGCGTACAACGGCTGTTATAGAATTCATGCACTACAAAATCACATACGAATGCTATACGTGCGTAAAACAAAGTGAGTTTTAGGCTAGATTCACACGCGAGGGCAAATACCACTGCTGCGCGAAGCGAATAGTCGCGTGATTAGTTTAATCTGGCGCAGCAGCAAACACCCCTCATGCACACAGCTGGAGCTACGCTCGCGGAATCCTCGTGCATTCTCTCGACTCCTATTTTTATGTAGCGCGCTTGTTTCGCCTTTATTTTCTACGTGGAGCTATTTCAGACAGCACGCAGCTGACACCAGTAAATATTCGTATTGCTTTTAATTGATCCTTTGTGACTTTGCATTTTTGAACGCGTGAGAAAGTCTCGCCTTTCTTAAAGCACCTCACACGATAAGAGGCGTCTGCGTCTACATGAAACGCTAATGGTACGCCCCCGTTCCTTTCCCCATCGTTACGAGACGCGTGCAAAAACAGACTACTTCGCGTTTGCTGCCTGCTTCCTAGTCATGCCATTCCAACCATTGTTGACAGATTTGATCAAGCGAATATTGATAAACATCACCGTCCTATTCTACACAGGTAGAGGTCAGATAGGTAGCGAATTGCATGCCAAGAAAACTTCTGACACTGGCACCAGTTGTCTCGGAATAGTTGCGTCACCCACCACATCAACGCCATCTTTTACACATTGATAGAAAGTGTCACGAGAAAGAGAATATACAAA
This sequence comes from Rhipicephalus annulatus, assembly GCA_013436015.1. NCBI lineage: Eukaryota > Metazoa > Arthropoda > Arachnida > Ixodida > Ixodidae > Rhipicephalus > Rhipicephalus annulatus. Next base: position 745 of record WOVY01007926.1, on the reverse strand, counting down.
CTGTTTTACATCTTTGGAAAAATACACTCAATTTTCGGTAAGACCATTCATTGGAAATTTCCAGAACTTGACTTGAATCGCTAAACATAAAAGCGATCAGTAACTGCTAGAAGTTCGCACATTTTTTGCTATACGAACTCTAAGGCCTATTGCCAAGATCCTTCATTGCACTAATAACACAAAATAACACATCAGTATTTGGTCTTTGCACACTGTATAACACACTGTAATACAAACTGTAAACAAAAATAAGCCCAGATGGGAGTAAACGACTTGTTCCTCTAGGCACACGCCCCGACGGGATATTTATAACACCGTCCACAGAAGGTAAGAAAGTTACTCTCTGAAAGAACGAAATGTTTTGATGGATTAAGGGAATTTCAAATTTGCATCAGATGACGAACTTTCTCTGGTCACCATGTGAGTAGAATAATCCGTTGAGAACAAATAATCCGTTAACAATTCATTGAGAAAAAGTGCCTGCAGCCGTATGAAGCGCAATTCCAAATAAATTACCTTCACAATACGCGATATTGGTCACACGGACAGAAACACGCACACACGTTCCCGCAATGTTACAAGACTCAAAGGAACCATAGCGTGCTGCTCACGCTTTTTAAGAGCAAAGCTTCTTAAAGCGGCACCCATTCGGCCTTCGTAGTAGTCGTAGTGATAGTTTGTAACCAGTCTTACTTTTTGACCTGCAAGGTGGTGCTGGAGGGAGATTTCTTCTGTGCGTTGTTGA
>WOVY01007925.1:0-25952 GCA_013436015.1 Rhipicephalus annulatus | reverse complement strand
TTCTGCTGAGAAAGGCACAAGCCGCTGCAGCAGACACCTAGCGTGACGTCTCATAGAAATAGACATATTGTAAAATTAAGTTAGACATAATAGGCGATGCGCCGCAGATTTTATGGTGCTTTTGAAAAAAGGATCTTAACAGCGCATGCGTTCTGGGATACTAGGAATCCCCCGTCATGCAGGCTGATTGATCAAGGGTATTAAGAATAAAATGAAACGTGTAAAAATCTTGCGCCCACTTGGTCGTAACTTGGATAAAGTGTGCTCCAGCTGATGGTCACTACATCCTGCATATCACTGAATTAGACGCCAACGAAAGCTACATCGATCTCGTACGCTGTGCGAGAAGTTTTCAAGCGAAAAAAATACACCGCCTCATCATCTGCCAATGCGCAGTGGGTAGTAGAAGCGTATTCCAGTTCTATTCACCGCGTGTGTACAGGAGGTGTTTCAGCCACCCAGATTGGGAAGAGTTAGGGTAAGAGTGAATGGAGAGTTTCTTAGAAATCTGCGATTTTCCTCGTGACCTTGCCCTAATGAGTAACTCAGGGATGAATTACAGCGCATGATTACTGAAACTCGAAACGAAAAGCAGAAAAGTAGGTCTGAAAATTATTATGCAAAAAACTAAACATTGTGCAACCGTCTCGGCAGAAAAGAGCACTTTGCGAAAGATGGAGAGACACTTGAATTTGTATAGGAATCATTTATTTAGTTACCCTCAGGGTAAATAACATTACAGAGGGGAGGGGTTATTTAAAAAAATAAGCGTTTAAGTTATGCAACAATTGTATGAATGTGCACATTATGTAAAGAACATTAGTATAATAACACAATAAGTAACCCAACAATATTATACATTGGCATCTGTGAAGGGCAACAAAGAAAGAAAATATATTAACGCAATCAAGGAGTAAAGTAAAAATACGACCATGCATAATGTAAATGAAAGATAGCATTTGCATCATAAAAACTAAATGTTGAAAAAATACTAGAATGTTGCTTCTGAGCAAGCTTGAATAAACTGGAGTCCACTAACTCATACCATTAGTGGCGGGAAGGCCATTCTTTTGTATGTGTGCGGTATACGAATGAATTCAAGAATGAGTGAACTCTACATGGTGGAATTCGACTTTATGTATATGTTCTAGTCCATTAGAAACGTGCTGGGAAGGACTGATTAGTTCATTATGCAATTGTTGGATGATGGTAAAGCTATGAAACGAACTAGGCAATAGAATATGTCTACTTAGGATAGGCAGTAACCGTGATCTAACCGAATGGTAGTCTGCCCACTAACCCTCAAGAGGAAGGTATATACCAGCTGCACCGTGCCAGTACTTAGCGAGGGAGTAGAAACCTGGAGGCTTACAAAAGAAGTTAAGCTGAAATTGAGGGCGACGCAGTAAGCGATGGAAAGGAAAATGGTGGGCGGAGCTATAGAAGACAAGAGAGTCAGAGTGGTTAAGGTTACAAACCAGGCTGAAGGATATCATTGTTGAAATCAATAAGAAATGAACTCGGGCCGGGCAGCGGACACGTAGCACATAGGCAGGCTAACCGCTGATGATTAAGCGTAACTGACTGGATTCCCAGAGAAGGTGAACGCACGAAGGAAAACAGAAAGTTAGGTGCGCCGATGACATTAAAAATTTGCAGCTATAACGTGGCAACAGAAAGCACAAGACCGAGTTGACTGGCAAATCATGGGAGAGGCCTTTGCCCCGCTCTGGGCGTAGTCAGGCTGATGACGATTATGCTAGTGACGTTGATCGTTCAATGGCTAGATATAATTCAAACAAAAAGTAAAGGTTAAAAACAGTCGAAATCATGTCTCGCTGATTGTCGCTGAGGTTCGTAAATATACATTTTTTGTGCGCCGTGCATAAGCAGCTTTTAAAAGTCTTTGGGAAGAACAAAAGAAAAGAACCTTTACCGGAATGGTCGGTGAGCTATTGATCTCCGTGGCCAGAATTTATGATTAGGGGAACCATGCCAGATGTCTCAACATCGCACGCCATGGTAATCGATCAAAAAACTCTAGTGCACATTTACCACCACTTGAAAGAAAGTGAAAAAAACTCCTCGTCTATGTTGGACACAGCCTTCTGGTCGGCAGAGAATTTGTACAAGTATTACAAACCCACTTATTTGAAATTGACAATCTATAGGTTAGTCGTAGCTCACGCGGCACTTTTAAGCAAGACAACATCATCGATAAAGTACGCTCCATTCTTTTATTATAAAAATTATGCACTTTTATTTGCAATAAAGTACGTAGTCAACTAAAAAAACAGTTGAACCTCAAAATTACAAAACTGCTATGCAAAAATAGTGTAAATATAATGACGAACCTCACTCCTGGCAGTTTCATGCACTCAGATCACCTTATAACTTGTACCTGAATAGAATATCGGAAAGTGTAACCAAACAGAAAGAGAAATAGAGCAGAGGATAGAAGGCAGAGAGCTTCACGTAGGACGCTGATTGAGATTGCAACTTCTGTAGTGCACGCTAAACAACGCAGGCAAGCTGGATGAAGTGTTTCAGTCCGGCTATAAACAGATACAGAAACCGACGAACGAAAAAAAATAAGGAAGAAAATTAAATGCTGAATGTGGGAATGAATACAGCCGTATGCAATCATGCGACCCTATTAAGAGAATAAATATCTCTATTCGCAGATGCTACATGATCGGCCACACGAATGACATACAGGCTTTGCTGGTGCGCGGTTTTATAACAAGTTTCCGGAGTCGCATTCCTGTGTGAGATAGTGAGCATTCGATTTAGAGGCTGCGTCACTTGTATAGGGGCTGGCTTTCAAATTGTAATGGTGGCCTTTGAATTTTTATTGTTGCTCTTTTCAGTAATGTTGTTTACGGATAGAAGCTGTTTCTCCGGCGGGCAATATGATCAATAGGATAAAAACACAAAGTTTTGGCTGAGAAGTTTTCAAGAAGAAACAAGACCGATAAAAGTTTTGAATGTGTCGTCATTATTAAAATTCCTTCTCATGTACTACTTATCGAGGTGTTACAAAATACCCACTTCTTGTGCATATTGTTGTCTTCAGTGAATAGCTTTGATGGCAACACTGCTGAAAAAGAGGCAAGCATTCGTTATACCACCTGATATGCAAAAAAAAATCATTATCGAATTGTTCGAACATCAGATACTTGGTTCTGTTTAATGAAAGGCGAGAATCAAATATGCAATAAGAACAACACAAGCAAAATATGAGTGCACAATGTTTTCTGCAATTTGCCTTCTACGCGTATATGCGTCCCCCCCCCTCCCCCCACCGTTCGCTCGTCATAGAAATAAATGCTGTCACTAACACTTGTGCGATAAACTGACTCCCATCTGAAGACATGCCATCACTCCACTTGTCGTATATCCTGGGTTATACTCATATCTCAACTGACAGGCGTTGCAATAAAGTTTGTTGCTCAGGGGTTAGAAAGGTAGGGATGATCGACAGGGACAAAGTCTGTCTTTTTATGCATGCGGGCCCGTCAGAAAGGCAAAAAGCATGTCCACGTTTTCTATTTGTTTGTTTATTTTGTTTTTGTAGCTTATTGATCTGAAGCTCAACGTCACCCCATCGATGGATAAGCGTCTATTCCCTCCCTACGATACCAGTGCGACCTGAAACTGCACTGGTACAATCATAAGTGACATGAAAAGAACAGGTGCATATGACATAGGGCAGGAGCGATATGAAATGCTCGAATAAATATATCTTTCCCATCCATCTGCGAGAAAAGCAACTTTTGCAATCGTATGAATAGGCCAATCTTTTTTCTAAAACGAGGCCAACTGCCCTTCTATTTATATTCTCATATCGTGTCTCTTACTTTAACGGCCGTGAACTCGAGCGTCATATACGCCGATACCCACATATACAAGATTTGATTACGGTGTCATTGTCGCTGTAGGACTGGATTCCAAGAGGAAAATTGGCGCAACAAGACAAAAGCGACTGGGATTGGCCATTGCGCTGTATCTACGTGGATTAAGGGACTTTGTTGAAGCAAAACAGATGTATTTTGGGTAATCATCAAATAGCAGGTGATGCGTGCGTAAGAGACACTGTACAAACGATGAATATGCTTTTTCGACGACATATGCGCAGCAATCGTAATAGGGAGTATGATATGAAAAAGCTAGAAAAGTACATTGAAACAAAAATAAAATAAAGAAAGAGCCAGAAAAACATATGAAGTGCTCCAGGGAAATTTTTAGGCTAAGCTGTGAGAAATAATTTGTTTTGGTTTAGACTATGATGGCTTAAAAAAAACCGGTTGACACTGCATGTCTGCTCAATATCGCTTTGAAAATGCTATCAGCCCCTCCCACAATATCTTATTTGATTCTTCTTGGAGGCCACACAAAATGTCTCCCTTATTATTTTTGTCACAACTCTTCTGCAATGAGCTTTTTTAAGACATCAATGCAAATAGTGGCAAGAATGATTGTCCGACTTTTTCTCTTTCTGTACCCGACTGAGAAAAAAATGAATTCTTAAAATAGAGTCAAATAAAGTAATGACCTTTGAGGTTTGCATGACAGAAGCATAATTATTAAAATAAAATGCAGGTTGGAAAGCGGGTCATTTATATGGGACGCTTTTATGTAAAACTCTAGGTTGAGAACCCGTCAAAAATATTTTAAACCTTCATGGCATAAATAGCGACAGCCTTTAATGCCGTCTCTGTTGAAGGGTGGCAAGTACATCAATCAGCTTATCAAGCAATTCACACAGCGTTCCTGAATACAAGCAGAGCAAGCTCAAACCTTATAAACACGCTCATCAGCGAAGATGTGAATTTTCTGCAACCTCAACTACGCATTCGCTTAGGATTCACAATGTTCCGTCTGCTTTGGAACAAATCATCATAACAGACCCCTCGTAAAAAATTATGCAATTATGTGGCTTTTAAATTCTGCGAAGAATAAGCAGACAAAATAAAATGACAATTTAGCGGGCAATACTTCACTCAATCTAAACAGACTACCTCAAGTTCAGTGTTTACCATATTTGTATTGCATTTATCAGATCTTTAGTATATGTAACTACCACATATTTAGCCGACTGTACTTCTATTTAGCATTATATTTGCACAGTTTTGCTGTTAGTAGATTCAAAACATTTCCTTCTTGCTGTTTTAATTATAATCCTACTCCCCCTCATATAATGTTTCAATTGGAACTTGTGATCTTTCTAAGTAAATAAATACATAAATAAATATTTAGGGTGTATATTTCAATAAAAAGACCCTAAAATGTGCTGATCAGGCATTTCTTTAAGATATCTACGACATGCTTGGTGTGTGTGCCCCTGCAGCTGCCCAGACCAACGCACTACGTAGTGTATAGTATAGTAGAACCTTGTACAGTGGCACACACCCACGGTGGGGGATTAGCCAAGGACCAGGTAGTTTTCAGAATGAATACCTAATTATTTCAATAAATGTCGTCCAGTTAAAGATGAAAGAAGTACTAAGGAAACAAAATTGCAAATACTACCAATAATTGAGTAAAACATAGGTAGTAACTCTGAGCTGCGTAATATGAGAAATATAATTAGAAGCTTAAATGCAATATAAAAAATAGTGTGAGTTGGCTTTATGAATCGGAACACCTGCAACGCGGCTCGAAATCACACCCCGCTATTAAAAGAAGCAATTTTTTGAAGATCACTTTCTTCGTCAAAACTCGCTGGATTTCCCATGTATTCACCTCAGTCTACTCAAGGCGATAGCGCCCTTTTCGTCTTTTTTCTATGTTCATGCATTAAGCCTCCCATGCCCGCCTCCGAAAGACTTTTGCGACTAACGTAGTTTTGCAACTCATTTATGATCGGAAGCATTGTAAGCTTTCTGCCCTTCCTCTTGTTTCACGCTGCTTCCGGGATAGGCCGTCCTTTTCAACCAAGCAACGAAGGCATTGGGTGAGGTCACACAACATGACGTTACAGTGAGGTCACGATTGTGTCACGGTGTCGTCACGAATCCAAGAAGTCATGATGACGTCATACTGTGACGTCTTCTTTTGATCATTTTTGCACCGCTCGTGTTGATGCCACCTGCATCAGACGCCAACGTAGGATACCGATGTGGGACGCTGACGCAGTCCGGTGGTCCATTTCCTCCTCGATTTTCGCCTCGGAAGAGGCATCAAGCGTTCTCGCTTCAATAAAGCAAGAGTTGAATAGAGAGGTGAAACCACTTGAACGATCGATCTATTTTGCGTGTGTGAAAGATAAGAATGGAGCAAGCAAATATCGACCACGAAAAGTGCAGTCCGAAGCTCTGACGCGACAGTGCGTTAAAATGCAAGCCTAATAAAAAATAAAGACGATCAATAACAGGCCGTCTGCGTTGGTAGATGACACAGAGCGTGCCACTAGATGTGATCGAGATGTGCCGTGACAATTTCTGCACTATATCGACTGCTGACTACCGCATCATTCATACGTATGAACGTCCGTTTGATCGTATGTTGAAATGGCTTTTTCAGAAAAACTATATTTTAAAAGCACATGATATTTTGCTCATTTATCTCTTATAATTGCGTATACGCCCATGTAAACAGACTGTATTCATTTTAAACGCGTAAGTATGACTCTTGATGAGTGTAAGTCAGGTCACGTGCTCCACATGCAGCACTCTCAAAGCTAAGGTATAAATGCAGCAAAGAAATATATAAAGGTAGACTTGCGGAGACGAATACGTTTCGCGAAAATAACCACACCACCTTATCGATCATATGATCATAAAGAAGCGTTTAATATATGCGTCACGCGAGGACTAGACTTGGTAAATTTCCTGAAGTTTCTGGTGCCTAATTGGTAAAGTCTCTGTTCAACCCTTTCTATTTTTGAATTCGTTTAGCTAGCATTACTATTGTTAAGGCCGAAAAGTTGCAGACAATGTCCCAATGGTTCTCAAACGCCCACTTTCTTCGACGGATTGATCGCCATGGTGAGTATTCTGGAGAGAGCTCGACTCCTATATTTACGAACTCCACAGCATTCCTGGTAGAACTGTAATTTCTAGCAGACAACCCGCCCTGAAAACCCCTAACTTGGTTAAGAAAGCGGGAAGGCAATGTGCATCTAGGGTTTTATATGCACGTGTTTTATTTTATTTTCTGTAGAGATAAGGGGTAGGGGGTAATGCTTATGTGCCTAAAATTGTTGTATCTATATATCACATACTGCTAGGAAAAGTTGTGTCTATATTGGTACCTAATACTTAGAATTTAATTACTTAAAAACATTAAGTTAGTATGCGCATGTTCAATGCAATATTTAAGGAAATTGAGATATGAAGCTTGGTTTTTACTGTTCTCGAATGTGTCAATATTAGGTCAATACAACTCTTTTCAAGATAACGTATGACTTTGGAAAGCAAAATGCTACTACATGAGTGATAAGCCACAATATACGGCGCAAGGCCTTGAAATACACAATTGCCAAAAATAAATTAATTAGCGTTATGATTACACTCATAATATCACGTATCTGATGTCGTCAACGCATGCCATGTTCACGCAATCAAAAATCAAGTGACTCTTAAGGTAGTGAAGCATCACATCAGGTAGAAAAACTATTCAGGAAGCAGAAAGAAGAAGGGACGAGACAAGGAAATTCAGTTGACAGCATCATTGTAGTCATATATAGTCTCGTAAGAGCATTGCCCTTCACGTTTGCACAGTTTTGGAATGAAAGAATGCAACTTTGTTTTATATGTGATTTTGGCATATGCAGCATTCTAGGTGGCCGTATTTTGTCTATTGCAGCGATAAATATTGGCGAAAAGAGCTGGCACCTGTTGGAACATAGACTTTATCAAATTTCATCTAATTTCGCTTTTTATTGCAATTTCGTGTGTGAGTACTCTTTGTTTTTGAAATCCCTTGTTTTTAAATGTCTTACAGTGTTATATTTCCTTCGTACACACTATATTTCACGTTCAAATGAGACACCTACCATCAGCAGCAATTTTTATAATGTAAGAAGCCTGAACTTTTTCTAGAACAGCAAGCTGGCAGTCGCACGACAATTGCGCCATGGCTAAACTTTTGGCTGAGAAATAACAATGCGAGGTGGCTGTGTTTTACAGAAAGGAAACTTCTGCAATGACACCTAAAATACTCATTAGAAGTCGTCAGCTAAACGTAACGGCCATGTTTAAATTTTTTGCTGAATCTAAGCCACTCCTATATGTAGCAAGTCCTCACATATGTTAGAGACAGAACTTATTGTAACTATGTTTGCATATGATGCGATGCTTCTTTGCCTACTCTCCACTACTAAGATATTAGTGGTCCATTTATTCAAAGGGCCTTGCGTAAACAGAATGTTGCCGCGAACAGCTAGGCGTGCAGTCAACCGTTGTACTCGCTCAACTGAAGCCTCGTGCACAATAGCGTGCGCTGAGATTTCAGTACTCAATAGAGAGGTGCCGCAGAGTGTCCGTGTGTTGTGAACGGGCGGGTTTAGTTTGCCACATCAATGTTGTGATGTGACGCAGCGAGTGCCTATTGTTCGTTGGCTATTGTTGTTCGCAGCTGGCCAGTCGAAGCTGTTCGCAATGCAAGCGGAAATTACGACACGGAGGTGTGCAGTGCGAATAGGCTTCCCGTAAAGGCCAACGCCCGGTCTTTTGATACAATACCAAAAGGAGTCCAAAGCGTAGTTCAGGTAGTTCAACAACAGCAATTGTCGTGGATTGCACCATATAGTTTTATTTACGTGTCTTCATCAGCCGACACTAAAATGACGAATAATAAAAACAATTGATGAGCACTTCGTGAGAAGCGAGTGAAAAAACACTGCAAAAGAAAAGTGTGAAGCTAACACAACAGGAACGACACAGTTGCCACTGACGCAGCAAAGCTTGATGGGCTGCAGACAAAATTTTTTTTATTACGCCAGCAACCGACGCCGAAGAGTTTATGCTGGGTCTCAGAAACAACGCCACTATATAATATATAACACAGCCAAAATCATGCCAAATATACAGCGTAATGCACAGAATTGTTTATTTTCATATACACGTCGACCGAGAAGTTCTTTTGCCTGATATGGGGCTGTCTATGCCTGGTGAAACACAGCTGCATGACCAAAAGCATGAGAGCTTCAGTTGAGACATATACGGTCTATGTGGACCAGGCTAACTCTCCCTGCTATATAATCACCGCTACTAATACTACCCCCAAATCGCAGAACTAAAGTGGGAAAACGGAAAAAATAAGAAAAGATTGGAGGTGAGAATTCGATATGTACTGTCACCACTAAAATGTTTGCTGTGATGCCAACATGTACTGGCTTCTATTTATACGTTAGGTCGAATGATCGGGCTATGATCAGAGCACTCCACGTGGAAGTGTCCTCGTGAGACGTTTATCTTTCTTTCCCGTGTGGCTGGCACCGCCTTCATATTGATGCAGCGAAGTCTAAGTGAAACAGGCAAGGAACACTAAATCCAGGATACGACACACACGACTGCTGAAGCATTCCGTGCACATACTCGACGGGCAACCGGGAGGCACCAGACGTGCGATACAGCGTATCGATCGCTATTACAATGGGCGCGTAACGGGAATCCACAATGCTATAGTCTCTCGTGCACTGCCCACACGTAGCGTCTCGTCGACAGCAACCTCTCGGTCAAGGAGAAGGCTCACGCGAGCTCCATATTGAGACAACACGTGTGGGGAGTAAATATAGCCCATTCTCTTCGCCTTGTTGTCCACGTGATCGCCATTATGCGGACTTCGGCCCTGAAATTATCCTGGACTGAGCCCGTCTCCCCCCTGGAGCCACTTGAGGCACACGTTAGAAAAAGTGCCAGCCACCCTTTGTCTGTCGTTATATCATCAGTGGTGCGCGTGCCTTTATGCTTTCGAGGCGTTTATCGCGTGCTGGCTCATGCCGGACCACCCTCCCGAAAATGTCACCCAAACGGCTTTCGTTTCTTACTTTTGAAAAAGAAAGCAGCTTGGTCCGGGATCCATGGTCGTCCCATATGTTTCACTGTGCGCTCCCTGTCCGCTTTACGATAATTCCGCGCGTTAGATGGTTGGCTTTGCTCTTATGGACCTCCTCTAGGTGCGTATATTCGGTTTCCTTCTTTTCTGTCGACGCAGTAGTGCAAGAACTACATCCAGAGCAGAGGAACAAGAGAAGAAAGTGAGTGAAGGACGCTACCTCATTCGATTACAAAAACACTTGCTTCTCGAAGGTCGACAAAACCCGGCCTCTCGTGACGCACCTAGTCGACAACCTTTCCTCCTGCGTGCCTTGCATGGGATCACAGATGGCTAGAAATGACCATTTTTTCTGCATTGAATTTTTCCCACGCTTTTTCTCCGCGTTCTCAATTTCTCATAGTGTTTACTCTTGCATACGCTTCAGCTCTTGCTCAGTCATTTTATAGTGAGACACATTTAGCTCCGCATTGTTATGAAATTTATGTCACGTTTTCCTTTTATCCCCCATGGCATATGAATTAAGCATTCCGACCATTGAATTTGACATTTTCTTCTTTATTGAACAAAATGAAAAATTGTGATGGACAGCGATGAAAGCTTACATTTATCAATTCCACAAATAGATCCGTTTTCCCTCTGTCTTCTCTCTAGTATAAAAACAGGGTGCTCGTGGAATCGTGTTATAAAATAGAAAATGTAGAATGCTGTAGATACGATATAGCAGGTCGGTAAATACGTAATGACGTTGGACATGCTCCTCTAGCTTTCCCAACCACGTTCACGGTGAACTTCTTTTTGTGACTGTAAAAGCAAGAGCGGGTGGCCACAGTTCGAAAGCTAGTTTCGCGGTTCTTCTTTCACGCGTATTTTAGGGGTGAAGCTCCTTAAGCCATGTGTCATGCGTTCGCGATATATGTAGTAGTCGTAGTGCGTCGTAGTAGTGGGTAGCCACCTCCCCAGCCGACTCGAGGAGCGGCAAGCCCGCACTCATTTAAATTGAAGAGAAAACCAGCGCACAGTAATCGTAAATAAAAATCACAGCGTATCCACGGATTGAATGATGATGAGTGGGGTTAAGCGTCCGTCACCCCGTCCGTGCTTCCGTCCGTCCGCGTGACCACCCGTGCGTCCATCCGTGCGTCCATTCGTGCGTCCATCCGTCCATCCATGCGTCCGTCCGTGAGTCCGTTCTTCTGTCTGTCTGTCTGTCTGTCTGTCTGTCTGTCTGTCTGTCTGTCTGTCTGTCTGTCTGTCTGTTCCTGCGCTTATCCGTCCGTAAGTCCGCACGTCTATCCATTGAACCGTCCGTCTGCTAGTCTGTCTGTCTATCCGTGCGCTCATCTAGTGAACACTCAAAGTACCACCATCTCCCATTTCACATCCCCTGTGGTACATACCCGCTCTAGAGCAGGTATGTTGCACCGGTGGTTATGTAATATACATGCAAGGAATGGTCAGACCCACGCCTTTTGGAGCTTCGCCCCTAAAAGATAGTTGTTTCTAAAGAAATAACCTACAGAGACAAGTATCGTTGACTCAATTTTCAATAAAATGTGTCTTGAGTTTCATCATCATCATCATCAGCCTGTCTACGTCCACTGCAGGACAAAGGCCTCTCCCATGTTCCGCCAGTTATCCCGGTCCTGTGCTTGCTGTTGCCAATTTATACCCGCAAACTTCTTAATCTCATCCGCCCACCTAACCTTCTGTCTCCCCCTACCCCGCTTCCCTTCTCTGGGAATCCAGTTGGTGACCCTTAATGACCAGCGGTTATCCTGTCTACGTGCTACATGCCCGGCCCATGTCCATTACCTCTTCTTTATTGCAGCTATGATATCCTTAACTCCCGTTTGTCCCCTAATCCACTCTGCTCTCTTCTTGTCTCTTAAGGTTACACCTACCATTTTTCTTTCCATTGCTCGCTGCGTCGTCCTCAATTTAAACTGAACCCTCTTTGTGAGTTTCCAGGTTTCTGCTCCGTAGCTAAGTACCGGCAAGATACAGCTGTTATATACCTTCCTCTTGAGGGACAGTGGCAATCTACTTGTCATAATTTGAGAGTGCCTGCCGAATGTGCTCCGCCACATTCTTATTCTTCTAGTTACTTCAATCTCGTGGTTAGGCTCTGCGGTTATTACCTGCCCTAAGTAGACATAGTCTTTTACAACTTCAAGTGCACTATTACCTATCGCAAAGCGCTGCTCCTTTCCGAGGTTGTTGTACATTACTTTCGTTTTCTGCAGATTAATTTTAAGACCCACTTTTCTGCTCTCCTTGTCTAACTCCGTAATCATGAGTTGCAATTCGTCCCCTGAGTTACTCAGCAATGCAATGTCATCGGCGAAGCGCCGGTTACTGAGGTACTCTCCATTAACTCTTATCCCTAACTGTTCTCATTCTAGGCTTCTGAAAACGTCCTGTAAGCACGCAGTGAATAGCGTTGGGGAGATTGTGTCCCCTGCCTTACACCCTTCTTTATTGGTATTCTGTTGCTTTCTTTATAAAGCAATATGGTAGCAGTTGATCCCCTGTAGATTTCTTCCAGAATGTTTATATATATTTCATCTACGCCCTGATTCCGCAGTGTCTGCATGACGGCTGATATTTCTACTGAATCAAACGCCTTCTCGTAATCTATGAAGGCTATGTATAGTGGTTGATTATACTCTGAGCATTTCTCTATTACCTGATTGATAGTATGAATGTGGTCAATTGTTGAGTAGCCTGTTCTAAATCCTGCTTGTTCCTTTGGTTGATTGAATTCTAATGTTTTCTTTACTCTGCTAGCAATTACCTTTGTAAATAGCTTGTATACTACAGAGAGCAAGCTGATCGGCCTGTAATTCTTCAAGTCCTTGTCATCTCCTTTCTTATGTATTAAGATGATGTTAGCGTTCTTCCAAGACTCTGGTTCTTTTCCCGTCAGGAGACACCTCGTAAATAGAGTGGCTAGTTTTTCTAACACAATCTGTCCTCCATCTTTCAGCAGATCTGATGTTACCCGATCCTCACCAGCAGCTTTGCCTCTGTGCATGCTCTCCAAAGCTTTTCCGACTTCTTCTATCATCACCGGTGGGGTGTCGTCTGGGTTACTGCTAGTTCTTATAGTATTAAGGTCGTAGTTGTCTCGGCTACTGTATAGATCTCTGTAAAACTCCTCCGCTATTTTATGAAGAGTGAGTAAGCGCGAAACAGACAAGGACGTAGAAGAGACAGACACGTACAGACCGCTATTTTAACTATTTTATCCATAATGGTAGTTATTTTGCCTTCTTTGTCCCTTAGTGCATACATCCGCCTTTTGCCTATCCCAAGTTTCCCCTTCACTGTTTTGACGCTTCCTCCGTTTTTCAGAGCGTGCTCAATTCTCTCCATGTTATACCATGTTACATCGCATACTTTACGTCTATTAATCAACTTCGAAAGCTCGGCCAGTTCTATTTTGTCTGTTGTACTTGACACTTTCATGATTTGACGCTTCTTAATTAGGTTCTTCGTTTCCAGGGAAAGCTTGCCGGTGTTCTGTCTAGCTACCCTGCCTCCAACTTCCACTGCACACTCCGTGATGATACTCCAAGTAGAAGTAAACTCGGCGCAGCTTGCGAACATCGTCCCATTCGTTAATACTGGCAACCCGATCAAAGTGGTCTAGCCAGTCATCAACATCCTCGAAGATGTCTCCATGGAACGGCTTTGGTGTCTGTGGCACGTGAAAAACATGGGCGAGAAGAGAATCATGGGCATCGCTGGTTTGGACCGCCTGGCTTGTCATCGCAGTTGCCATCTTTCTGGGTGTTGATGCCAAGGGACCAAATTCAGGGGGTAACCCACGCAGGCGGCGGCTGATTCTTGCTCTGGGAGATGTATCTGTCTCCACGATGACCGATACAGCCGAAGTACACGCACCCAGCACCTCCACCAGTAATGTCACGAACAAAAGAGACCTGCAGCCAGGAGTTCACTTGAACCAGAGCAACGAAGATGTTCTCTTCTTCTTCGCCCCCCAAAACGCGTATGAGCCTCAGTGCCTCGTTCATCAATGGTGGCAATATAATCACTGTGGCAACTACCATGCCTTTATAATCAGATATTTGCCTGAACAATAGGGGCTTAATTCAATATGCACTCTGCAGGGAAGATCCAACTCTGTAAGTCATTGCAGCTATATATCTTCCCAAATTGTTGGGCATGTATTTGAGCGATGGAGCTGCCAGATGATAAGCCTGCAAGTTTTCTTGGTTTCAATTTCTTTGTTTTTTCTCTCCCAGCTGTGTTTAAGCCTTGTAATGCGTAGCCAGGCATTGCTGTAAATGCAGGCAGTGGTTGCCGATTTGATAAAGTGTCACACATGTATTATTTAGTGGTGCGACCACCTGATATAGATGTATACTGGTTTATTTGTATTTGGTTGTGCCCTCCCTGTAAGAGCCCTCAAAAGAGGGCTGACAGTATTATGAAGTATTATGACAGTATTATGACAGTATTATGTTACCGCAGGGGTGCCTGCGCAAGTAGGCGTTTGGTGTGTAGCGACACCACGAACCCGAGCTAACGGGGGAGTTTCGACTCCTTCCCACGCCTAGCCGTGCGTGGCTTTGCCGTGTCCGAGGAAAAGGGGATCCTGGGGGTTGAGCTAACGCTGGGTGATTGGACCGTTAAGGCCCCCCGGCAGAGGCAACACACCCCTTTGGCCCCGGCTTCACGTAGACGCCACCCCTGAGCTGACCCACCCAGGGGAATCGGCAGTCGCCTTTTCCTATCTCTCTCTCCCTACATCTTCGTCTTTATCTCTTACTATTTATCTGTCCTGTCTTCTACTCTCTTCCGTTTACTTCCAAACTTCCTGGCGGCTAGGGTTAACCCTGTGCAAATAGCCTACCTTGGTCTAGGCGCATTGGGTTATAGTGGCGTTGTACGGCTGGCGTCTGCAGGTTTCTGCATTTGTAAACTTGTAGCGTCCCCTCGTTGGGCTCCGTGGTGGGTGGCCGCCAACGCTGCTGAACAACAATAAGGAAGACATGCATGGAGCATTCCCACTACTGTCTGATCATACTGGCTTTAAGCCGGTACGCACCGATGATCTCACCAGAGAAGGATTGCCCACCCTGGTGCAGTATCTGGCCACCCCCCTCCCGTAGGCATTCGTCAATTAACTCACGGCCCTCAGTCCCCACCAGCTGCGGAGCAACTGACCACGGCGGCGGTCAGATCTGCAAAGCAGCAGAGGGTGCTAGGAATCTCTGGATACGGACAGGCCACCACTGGAACTTGAACTTAGCAACGTTTAACGTTAGGACGTTATCTAGTGAGGGAAGTCTAGCTGTATTATTCGAGGAGCTAGAAGGCATTAAATGGGATATAATAGGGCTGAGTGAGGTTAGGAGAACAGATGAGGCCTATACTGTGCTACAGAATGGGCACGTCATTTGCTATCGGGGCTTGGCAGACAGAAGAGAACTGGGAGTAGGGTTCCTAATTCACAGAAACATAGCTGGCAACATAGAGGATTACTATAGCATTAATGAAAGGGTGGTAGGCATTGTAATCAAACTGAATAAAAGATACAAAATGAAGGTAGTACAGGCTTACGCGCCTACATCCAGCCATGATGACGCTTCAGTTGAAAGCTTCTATGAATACGTGGAATCGGCAATGGTAAGGTGAAAACACAGTATACTATAGTAATGGGCGACTTTAATGCAAAGGTAGGGAAGAAACAGGCTGGAGACCAGGGAGTAGGAGATTATGGCATCGGCACTAGAAACGCCAAAGGAGAGCTACTAGTAGAATTCGCTGAACGCAATAATCTGCGTATTTTGAATACCTTCTACCGAAAACGAGAAAACCGCAAGTGGACATGGAGGAGCCCTAATGGCGTAAATAAGAACGAAATAGACTTTATAATGAATGCACACCCAGGAGTCGTGCAGGATGTGGAAGTGGTTGGCAAAGTAAGATGCAGTGACCATAGAATGGTACGGGCTCGAATCCGCCTAGACTTGAAGAAAGAACACACAGAAACTGATACGCAAGAAGCCAGTCAATGAGCTAGCACTGAGAGGCAAAGTACAGGAATTCAGAGTGTCACTGCAGAACAGGTACTCTGCTCTTAGCGAGGAAACCAACATTAGCGAAATACAATGAATGATAATCTGACGAGTCTTGAGTTTGATGCTTACTAAACGAAATTGATGCTAGATATGTGGGGTTTGACGTCGCGAAACCACCATATGATTATGCGAGACGCCGTAGTGAAAGGCTCCGGAAATTCGGACCACCTGAGGTTCTTTAACGTGTCCAAATCTAAGCACACGGGGCTTCAGCGTTTCCACCTCCATCAGAAATGCATCCATCTCAGCCAGGATTCAATTCGACGACCTGTGAGTAGAGTAGCTGAGTACCTTAGCCACTAGACTACAGTGGCAGGGCGCTTACTAAACAAAACAAGTAGCAAAAAAATTCCCTTTGAGCACTATCTGACCAGAAAGGGTTGCCACGTGAAACTCGCTGGGTGTAATAATTGATTGATATGTGGGGTTTAACGTCCCAAAACCACCATATGATTATGCCAGACGCCGTAGTGGAGGGCTCCGGAAATTTTGACCACCTGGGGTTCTTTAACGTGCACCCAAATCTGAGCACACGGGCCTACAACATTTCCGCCTCCATCGGAATGCAGCCGCCGACGCCGGGATTTGAACCCGCGCCTTGCGGGTCAGCAGCCGAGTACCTTAGCCACTAGACCACCGCGGCGGGGCAAGTCGCTGGGTGAAACCTCCTTAATTTTACCAAGGTTTATCGAGGGTTAGAACTACTGTATATACTATCTTAAATACAGTAAGTCTACAGAGGGTTGAGTTACAGTACCATGTGTTAGAGGCAGTGAAAGGTGGGACCTAGACAGAAAGTGCTGGCCGTATAAAAATTCATGCGTTCCGTTTCTCTAGTCCGGCCATGCCATCTTTTAGTTTAGTCCTTGGAATGTCCGCTGGACGGTGGTACTTCTATATGATGAATATGCGATGAAAAGATGTGAGATGGCAGTACTTGGAGCGTTCACTATATTGACGGACGGTGGACGAACACACGGACGGAGACAAAGATTGATGCGAAAACGGACGCATGAACAGACATACGGACACGTGGATGAACGGCCGGAAGAACGGACGCACGAATGGACGGAAGCAAGAACGAACGGAAAGACGGAAGCTTCGCCCCAGTTATCAACATGCACTCCGTGGATATGCTGGGATTTTAAAACAGACACAGACAGACAATAAACTTTATTTGATCCTGAGGAGCTTTCGCGGGAACCCCTATCGGGGACCCGTGGAAGCCGCTGGCCGCGTCAAAGTCGGGGCTGGGACACCGTGATGTTTCGCCCTTTCTTGGGCCCTCTGGATTGCCTGGATTTGTGCTTGAAGCGATGGGTTCCGGAGTGCTTCTTCCCAGTCGGCTCCGCTGAATAGAGGGCCATTAGGTAACGCGAAGCATTGCCAAAGCATGTGGCCTAAGGAACAATAAATTTCATTACATTCCGGACAACTTGAGTCAACGTCTGTGGAGATACGACTAAGAAGGCCCCGCAAGGGGAACGAGCCCGTCTGAAGCATTCTAAGTGTATTTGACTGAGACCTATCTAACTTTGGGTGAGGAAGAGTATAGGCTCTTCTACTTAGCCGATAGTGAAATGTGATTTCATTAAACGTAAGGAGTGGATCGTTATGCTGGATTTCATCCTGACCCCATAAGGCCTCCATGCCGCCGCGGCGCGTTAGATCTCGCGCACGGTCATGGGCAAGCTCGTTGAGGTTAGGTACGTGCTGATGAACGTCCGCACTTATATGAGCGGGAAACCAAGAGAATAAGTGAGTGCCAGGGTCTGTTCTTTTTTCTAGAATGGAGGCAGCCTCCCGTGCTATGTTACCCGACTCAAAAGCTTTGATGGCTGCTCGTGTGTCTGTTAACACGGTGGTGTGTGAGTGGTCGGTCATGGCTATGGCTATGGCGACCTGTTCCGCAACTGCGCTCGTAGCTAACCTGACCGAGGCTGAGGAGCGTAATTCCCCGTTGCCGTCAACGACTGCCAGCGCGAATGTGCTAGACTTGCCGTACTGAGCCGCGTCGACAAAGACAGTTGATTCTCGATTCTCGGCTGCGTTCTGTAATATCGCCCGTGCTCGGGCTTTTCGCCTCCCTACATTGTATTGCGGGTGCATATTCCGAGGGAATGGGCTGACCACAAAGGTTTCCCGGACCTCCCGGGATAAGGTAATTTCCCGTTCAGCAAGCATTCTGGGAGCCATGCCAGCCTCGTCCAGGATGCGTCTTCCTGCCCTGGTTGACGAAAGCCTGACCACCTGGGCGGTGACCTGTGCTTCGATCACTTCATCAATCTCGTTGTGCATACCGAGTTGTCTTAATTTGTCAGAGCATGTGGTTACTGGTAACCCTAGCACCTTTTTGATGCTCTTACGGATGAGAGTGTCTAGCTTACTTTTTTCCGTTCTAGTCCAGGTAAGCGCCGATGCTACATAATTAATGTGGCTCATTAGGAAGGCGTGATGGATCCGAAGTAGGTTGGCTTCACTTAGTCCCTTTCTGCGTCCTGATACTCTAGCAACAAGTCTCAGCATGCTTTCGATTTTGGCCGTGATATGCGTCAGGGTTTTGGCGTTGCACCCTCTCACATCAATCAGTAGTCCTAGGATTCTGATTGAATCTACTCGTGGAATGAGCTGTCCATTTCTTGCAAAAAGGGAGATGGGAATTTGGTCGAGGTGTGGAAGTCTCCTAACGCCTTGCCTGGCCGGCCTGTACAGTAACAGTTCTGATTTGTTTGGAGAGAGTTGGAGGCCTGCGCCTTCTAGGTAGGACTCCGTTTCGTCTAGGGATGATTGCAGTGCGTTTTCTACTTCTGCAAGTGATCCTCCCGGGAACCAGATCGTGATATCGTCAGCGTAAAGCGAGTGGCCTATATTGGGCAGGGATCTGAGCCCCTCCGATAAGCCCTTCATGACTATATTGAATAACAAGGGAGAGATGACTGCCCCTTAGGGAGTGCCTCTGGCTCCTAAGGCGAACTCGTCTGACTTGTGTTGAGCGATCCTTATGATAGCCGTTCTATTCATCAGGAATGACCTAACAAAGGCCTGAAACTTCGCTCCCAGACCTAGGCTGGCCATGGCTTGCAAGACAAAGCGATGAGATACGGTGTCAAAGGCCTTGCTCAGGTCAAGGGCTAAGATCCCCCTAACACCCCTAGTGTTGTTATCGAAAATGTGCTTCTTAAGAAGTAGCATTACATCTTGTGTGGAAAGGCCAGGCCTGAAGCCGATCATGTTGTGTGGGAATAGTTCCTTGCGTTCTATGTAGTTCGAGATCCTATTGAGGATCGCATGTACCGCTACCTTGCCTACACAGCAGGTTAGCGATATCGGCCTTAGGTTGTCAATATTTAAGGGCTTACCCGGTTTCGAAATAAGTACAATCGAGGCCGCTTTCCACTCTGCCGGCACGCTTCCACTCTCCCAAGGCTTGTTGACCTCTTTCGTTAGCATCTCAATTGATCTATCATCCAGGTTCCTTAACAATCTGTTTGAGATGCCGTCTGGTCCTGAGGCTGAGCCGCCATTCAAGTTGTGAATGACGGCCCTAATTTCAGACTCCGTGAAGGGGTCATCGAGCTCTTTTACCGTGTCACATTCTATTTCAGGATACTCTTCTGAGCGTCCTGCGCCTAGCGGGAGATATCTGTTCGCTACCTCGTCTAAGAGCGTTTCTTCTGTTCCACCCTTTTGTCTGTGCTTGTGAATCAGGCGGCACAGTGCCTGTCTGATTGCCTTTGGTCTGCGTGTCGTCCAGCATGTGTTTAAGAAGATTTCATTTCCCCCCTGTACGCATGCGTCCATCGACTGCTGAACAGATCTCATCCCATTGTAGCCGAGCTAACTCGGTGCAGTACTGTTCGATCTCCCTATTAAGTTCCACAACCCTCTTTCATAACCGTCGGTTAAGCCTCTGTGTTTTCCATCGCCTTAAAATGGAGGCTTTGGCTTCCAAGAGATGTGCGAGGTGCGGATCCATCCTGGGAACATTGAGCTTGGTTTGAATAGTTTTTTGGCCTTTTCAACGTCTGCTCTGAGTGTCTGAATGAGTTCGCTGAAGCTGTCGTATTTACCCGTATCCTCGTTTCTGAGCTTTCGGAAAGCATCCCAGTCCGTCACTTTAAGTTCCCTGGCCTGGGGGGCTCTGACCTGAATGGTAACACTAATGGTGAAGTGATCGCTGCCCAGGTCTTCTTGCTTGTTATCCCACGTTGTTTGCTGTGAATTTTTGATAAACGCGAGATCCGGGGTAGTGTCTCTAGCCGCCGACGTGCCCAGTCTCGTGGGAAACCGGGGATCGGTGATGACTGTTAGCGTTAGGTCATCGACTGCCCGCGCTAGATTTATGCCCCTAGCCGTTTGCCTGATGTACTCTCATGCGTTATGTGAGGCGTTGAAGTCTCCCGCGATTACAAACGGTGACTGCCTAGCGAGTGTAGCAGCCTTTGTAAACAGGGAGTGGAAAGACTGTCTCTGATCGGATGGTGGGCTGTAAACATTTAGAATGAACACGCTTTGTTTAAGCCACCTGTTAGAAATAACCTCAATGAGAAGCGCCTCCATTCTGCCATGACCTGGCTGAATGTCACGTACAACATATGCGAGCTTTTTGCTCACCAGCGTAGCTATACCTCTCTTGGACTCCCCCCTTGCCGCCACCGATTTGTAACCAGCGAAGGTGGGTGTGTCGCACAGTGTTTCCTGTAGCAAAATTACCTGGGCCTTTCTGCCTGAGCCGTAACGTACTGTTGGAGTAAGGTCTTGCGCCTTTGAAAGCTAGCGCAATTCCAATGCCAAATTACTAGATTATTTTGAGTGCCCGCCATTTTGCTAGTTTTAGTTTTATTGACCCTGCGGGGTCGCCCCCGCATCATCATTAACTGCTGCTTGTGTACGAACCTTTGGCCTGGTCTTAATAGCCATTTTATTCTTAAGTGCGACTACTTTATTTTCTATGGCTCCTACTTTACTCTCAAGTGCTCCCATGCGCAGCGCGAGTTGATTAATGCTTAACTGGTTTTCTTTGGAAATCCTAAGTAACTCTTCTAGCATCTTGTTTTGCGAGTTTTCCACTTGCATCTCCGAGTCGCTCTCATCCTTTGGAGGTGGAGCCTTACGCTTGGCCTTGTTGACCTCGACTTTGGGTTCCAGCGTGCTTTTATGCACGGCGTTCTCCGCCACGTTCGCGCCCTCGACTCTGCTGGAAATGGCCTGCGCGGCTGTCTGCTTGCGTAGTTCTGCTTTGAGACTAGCAATCTCCTGACGTAACTGTTCAATCTCACTCTTTTCATCATGCTCCGGCAATGCCGACCGCGTTACTTTTTTGGGCTTGGTCGTCTTCTCCTTGACTCGATCCGCCCATGTGAGTTCCTCCTGGATTCTCCTTCTAGACGCCGAACGCCCTCTGGAACGCAAGTGGCTATTGCGCTGCTGCGTAGCTGGCGTGACGGAGCGGCCTCTCCTGGGTGTGCCGGAGACGCTACGTGAGACGCTGGAGTCATGGGTCTGCATTCCTAGGGCCATCTGCGTCTTCACGGAGCGCCGGTGGCGTTGGCGTCGTCTCCTTCTGACGATGTAGGGGACTTGAAATCTGTCTTTGCATGCTCTGTCTGCAGTGGGATGTGGACCTCCGCATAGCGAACACTTTGGTGTGCAATCATGATCCTCCGTTGGTGATTTCTGTCCGCAGGTGCGGCACCACTTGCTGTTTGGACTAGGGCAAACGTCAGCACGGTGTCCCAAACCTCCGCAGCCGTAGCAGACCTCCGTGTGTCTCCTGTATAGTGTGCAGCGAAACATGCTCGCACCACGGGACACATAATTGGGCACCTTCATACCCTTGAACAATACTACCACAGCTGTGGTGTTCTTAATTCTTTTGACCTCGATGGCTTCTGGGTTGTAGTGGTTCACAATTCGTGCTCGGAGCTGAGCTTCGCTGATATCCACGTCGACACCCTTTATGACACCTTTGCACGTGTCATCGGGAGGAGCCGGGTACACAGAGACCCGGTACGTGCAATCGCCCAATCGGACTTGCTGCGCCTTTACGTCCGCGCACACATTCTTCTCATGAGGAGTACACACCACATAAATGTTTTGAGTGCCATTGGGACAAATGGTGTCCTCTTCAATTTCGGCTGGAGCCAGGCCCGCCGCCATGGCCAAGGCTTGCTCGAAACGTATTTGACTGACCTTGGTCACATTCAGACCATCCCTCGGTCTTACGATGATGCGATACGTGTCCTTCGAAAGTTGAGGGAGCCTCGAGGTGGCGACGATGCGTTGGTACGCGTTTCGTGGGGCGGCGGTGCGGCCACCGCCCTTTCGTCCGCCACGCGTTGGAGTGCGTTCGCGGGTAGTAGTCGCCGTTCTCATTTCCTTTCTGTTCTTGCGGCCATATGCCGTCATCCAGCCGGGGCTGCTTGCTTCTCCCTGGGAGATTTCTTCTCCCTCCACGATCCCCATCTTGGGCTAAGGCGCCCGCGGTCACATGGTTAGGCCTAGGCCTGCCTGCGCTGCCTCGCCGAAGTTAGGCTTACCGCGTCAGGGTTAGCTGTGCCGTGGCGTGGTCGGAGCTGCACACACTCATAAAGAGGAAAAAGTCACCCACCGTAGAAAGGGCGGTGTTGGTCAAGTCTTCGCAACGCACTGCGTCATTTAACACATAATGTACTCAGTTTCGACGAAAGAAACCAACCAAAACATTGAAAAAAGCAGGAGCCGAAATCAGCTCGTCCGCACTAGTCGGCGCCCCCTGGCGGTCTCCTGTGATTTTAAAAGACGAGAGTTTTTCTTGGGGACCTTCGACGGAAAAATTTTGGTGTGTCGGTCTGTCTGTGCATTTGCTGTTTGTCCACGTTTAACCATACCTCAAACGATCGGCCACATCCGCAGAGCCCAATATTATTGCTCAAGATTTAGCGTTTACATGCTTGTGCGATTGTCAATGAAAAAGCAATCATTGTGCATATATGAGGTACCGTAACAAGACGTCGATGGTTTGTATGGGTGCCTTTATAGGAGAAAAGGCACGCAAGTATTTTGTGTGGCTGCATAAGCACGTTCGCTAACGGCATTTGGAGTGGCAGAGCTCCTTAATGCGGCCCCCGTTCGTCCCTCGAAGTAGTGCGTAACATGTCTTCTTACGTTTTGACCTGCAAGGTGGTGCCGGTGGGAGATTTCTCCTGTGCGTTGTTCAGCAATAAAAGTTCGCAGCGTGCGCGTAACTAAAAGCCGAATTCTTCTGTCTTTCGTTCCCCATTAGCAGCTATAGGCATGTACATTGAGCACTATCTGACAAGAAAAGGTTGCTGCGGTATACTGACTGGGCGTAACCTCCTTGGTTTTAGAAAGGTTAAGTGAGCGTTGGGCAGCAGTGCCATGAATACAGTGAACTAGTATACACCATGAATTTGAGGTGGTTCAAGGTGCGAAGTAGACACGAAGCGGAAGCCGTAAGAAAGTGTGTGTGTGCCACCTCTCGTATAGTCCTTGGAATGTCCGCTGGATGGTGGTGCTTCTATATGCGTAATATATGATGAAGAGATGCGACATGAGGGTACTTGGAGTGTTGACTAGATGGACGAAAGGACACACAGACAAATGTATGGACGGATGCACGGACGGCTGCATGGACGGATAGACACATTGACGGACGCAGGGGTGGATGCATGGACGACTGCAGAGACGGACGCTCGGATGGATGTGCGGACGCATGAACAGACGCACGCACGGACAGGCGGATGGACGCACAGACGGTCACACAGACGGACGCATGGACGGACGGAAACAAGAACAAATGGACGGACGGATGCTTCACCCCACTCTTCACCATTCACATCGTAGATATGCTGCCATTTTTTGTGCGTCACTTCCCTGAAATGAATCGCAAATTTTGGTGTGCTGAACGCCCGTTTTCTTTTCAATGAATCAAAATGACAGAAAAATCGAAATCATCAGAATGCACCTCTCTCCCAAACACTGTAAGGTTAGGCCTCGCTGCTAAAGCATGAAGTTTGACAATCGGGCACCCAAATTATTGCTCTGTTAGAAAGGTGCGTTAAATATTGGCTTTATTTTCCCCTCTTCTCCCATTTCACTTGGCGCTTTCTGCATAATAAGTGGTGTCTCACTTGCTGATATTGCAAACACAAAAGGCAGTATGCAGCAGAGCTTGTTCCCTCTACCTGTACTTAAACAAGAAAAAAATTCACTTCGAAAGCTTATGTGAGAGATTACAGCAGCCAGTGGAACCAGTACAAAGAAGGAGGCTGAGGAGTGATGTGGTGCGAACGACACAAAGAGCTCCCTGATAATACTACATATTGCAGGAATTCAATGCAGGCTCTTGGGTATACATATAGAAAGGAAACATAACGACAGAGAGAAAGAATGATTTATGAAAAGTTGTAGTTAACAACAAAATACTAATAAATAAACAGTAACGATGAATGAAAAGAGAGCAATGAGCCAAGCAAAATGTATACAAAGGAAAGTTGAAGGGCGAATAAGAGAGAAGTGAGTGAGTGAGTGAAACAACTTTATTCGGTCCACAATAGACGCGAGTAAACTCAGCGTCACCTGGCTAGGCCCACTCGGGGACGATCAGGTTAAACCTGACGGCCCTCGCGCGGGCCCTCTGGACGGCCAGGATTTGAGAGGTCTGGTCCTGGGCCTTAATGAGTCGCTTCATTTCCTCTTGGGTAAAAGGGGGACCGGAAGAGGCGCAGCCCCACAGTACATGCTCGAAGTCCGCATAACCACCACACAGTGAGAGACTAAATGAAAGCATAGCCTAAGCGGGATCAGTTAGGTGCCCATAAGCTCTTCTTCAACCCAGAAATACGCAACATTAGGTGAGTCATTGTAATATTTTTGTGTAGGCCATAAGAAAGTTAGAGACTCCATTGAGCTAATAGCTGGTCCACAGTAAAGGTACAACTGTTTTATCAGCATTGAAAGACCAAATTAAGGCTGTAACATTTTAGGGGCGAAGGTTTTATAGCGGCACCCGTTCTTCCCCCGTAGTATGTAACAAGTATAACATCTTGACCTCCAAGGTGGTGCTGGTGAGAGACTTCTTCTGTGCGTTGTTGAACAATAAAATAGTGCTCAATGTACATGTCAATGGCTGCTAATGGGTAAGGAGAGACAGGAGCATTCGGCTTTTAGTTAACGCGCAGGCTGCGATCACCATTAGACGCCATTGGCATGTACATTGAGCACTATCTGACAAGAAAGGGTTGCTACGTTATACTCGCTGGGTGTACCTCCTTAGCTTTAGAAAGGTTTAGCGAGCGTTGAGGCCGAAGGGCCATGAATACAATGAACTTGTATATACCATGAATGAACTCGAGGTGGTTAAAAATGGGAGTAGATACGAAGCGCAAGCCGTAAGAAAGTAAAAGCCGAGTTCTCCGCCTCTCATTTCCCATTAGCAGCCATGGGCATGTACTCTTTGGGCACTATCTGACTGAAAAAGTTTGCTAAGTCATACTCGCTTGGCGTAACCTCCTTGGTTTTCGAAAGGTTTAGCGAGCATCGGCCGCAGTGCCATGAATACAGTGAACTAGTATATACCATGAACTCGAGGGGTAGTTTAAAGGTGGGAAGTGGACCCCGAAGCGCAATCCGTAAGAAAGTGTGCGGTGTGCCACCTCTCGTTTAGTCCTAGGAATGTCGCTGGATGGCGGTGCTTCTCTATGGGGAATATATGATGAAAAGATGCGAGATGGTGTGGTACTTCGAGTGTTGAATAGATGGACGAACGGACACATAGACAGATGCATGGATGGACGCATGAACGGACGCAGGGGCGGCTGCATGGACGAACAGACG
>WOVY01007924.1:0-36733 GCA_013436015.1 Rhipicephalus annulatus | reverse complement strand
AACAACATCGTCTTATCCAGCACACCCACTCTTGCAGAGGGTATCCTTGGCACAACAATGCAGCGCTCCGAAGCAGCAGTCAATTCGGAAGCAGCTCAATGTGCCTGCAAAGAGCACTACGATTACAGCCACAGTCCGCACAGGTTTACAGAGGGTGATCAGGCCTGGGTGCCATGACAGGGTTCCGGTACCAATGAGAAAATGAATGGTGGTTACCGCCTCATTGAGCAGCTTACACCAGCCACTATAATAGTGTTTTAGTGTCATGCGTGACATCTCGTTTGCCTAATTAACCACGAACGGTCCACGTGTCCAGCTAAAGCCTAACGTAGCATCAGTTTATTCGGTGATGAAACAAACCGCCCGCGTCCATTTAGAGACAAACGCCCGCCTCAAACCAACTGGAATATTTTTAAAGATAAAGTCGCAAGTTTGGTTGACAGGTACATCCCACTGCATGCTATTTCAGGTAAACATCGGTCCCCTTGCTTTACTTCTTCGTTAAATCACCTGTCAAATAGGAAGAAGCGCGCTTTAAAAAAGCCAAACAGAGTAAGGAATCAGGTCGATGGAGTGCTTATCGTGAATGTACTACGCAGTATAAAGAGGCAGCCGAGAAAGCCAAAGAAATGTTTTATAAGAGCACACTTCCCTCGGTACTTGTAACGAACGCGAAAAAGTTTTGGAATGTCGTGGGTGGTCATAAACAGAATATAATATCTTTAGGTGACAGCAACAGCGTAAAAATTCCGAGTTCTGAGTGTTGTTCTATGTTCAATAATATATTTTCTAAGTCTTTTTTTATCATCAGCAGTGTCTTTTCCCTGTATTACTGATTATAACTTCCCCGTATGAATCCGGTTGCTATTGATTTTGATGGTATACAGAAGCTAATTCGTGGCCTGAAATTGTCTTCGTCTTGTGGAGTGGACGGCATCACTCCAAAGTTTTTGAAAAGCACGGATGTTTATTCCGCAATGTTTTTGTCCAAAATCTTTTCCTAGTCCTTAGAGTCTTGTTCTTTACCACGTGACTGGAAGGTGGGCAAGGTGGTACCATTATTCAAATCTTGTTATGCACAGTCCCCTTTGAATTACTCACTGATACCCCTCACCAGTGTACCTTGTAAGATTTTAGAACACATAATTTATTCTCATCTCGTAGCCATTCTAGATACAAGTTTATTCTTCTCTCCCAATCAACATGGCTTCCGTAAACATTTTTCATGCGAAACTCAACTGGTTTCGTTTACACACGACCTTCTCGCAACATTGGAGAGTGGAATAATCATTGATTGTATATTCTTGGACTTTTCTAAGGCTTTTGATCCTGTTTCTCACCAGTCACTCTTTTTTAAGCTAAATAAGTTAAGCATTGACCGCAATATGTTGAGATGGATTGAACACTTTCTCGCTAACCGAACCCAGTTTGTCACCACCAACAACAACAACTCACAAGATTCTCCTGTCACTTCTGGTGTGCCACAGGGGTCAGTTTTTGGCCATCTTCTCTTTTTGTTTATATCAATGACCTGCCTAATAATATTCTATTATGAAATAAATTATTCTGTGATGACTGTGTTATTTATAGAAATGCTTGCACAAGATCCTAATGCAGTTTTTTCTGGTGCACTTGAAGGAACATGCGACTTAACGCTAATAAATGCAAGAAGAGATAAGGAAACACAAAGGTAAGGAAAAGAATACAAAAGGGAAGGGGCCACCGCAATCAATTGTCGTACAGAAATGACATCTCCAAATCTAAAAGCGATAAAAAAGGTGTGCTGCCATAACTGCCCCATTCTCTGTTTTTATTTAGAAAATGCATCAGCAATCTCCATTTCTTGGTGTCACGACGGGCGTACAAAACTGATATGCGCAATAGTTCAGGTAAGCAACCGCACTTTGTCCAATGTGCATACAGGCGTAAACTCGTGGGCAGGGGCAGACTTTAGCCTTTTGTTGTGTTCTCGCTGGCGCACATTAAGGCAGCGCCCAGTCTGTCCGATATACACCCTGAGTTAGTATGAGGTAAACAAGAGTCGGCCTGCTGTGGCTGAAATTATGCGGGTGCTGCTGAGGGCATGCAGTACGAGCTCCAGACTCACTTACGACGGGGATTGGTTCCGCGAAGGAGTACGCGAAAGACCCGCGCAAAGAAGAGAACAGTGTTTTCTTCGTTTGGTCATGAGCAGAGCCGTTCAAGTCGACCCCCATTTAGAACATACGGGAAAAGCCTGATGGACATGGAAATAGCTTTCGAGCGCCCGGCCGACTGAGACATATATAGTTGCGCTATGCATATTCATCATTTGCTGAAAATATGGCTTTCCGGGCACGCAGACGAGCTTGCTCTTGCAATACGTCACTAGCGAGTGTTCATATGATAGCGGGACGCCTCGCTGCCGCATGCACACAGTGTCAGAGCCTGACTGGGCCTGACAACCTTCTCACGACGTTTAGAGCAGCCTCTACGAGGCGAAGTCCGCGACCCGAGTAAGCTCGAGCCTTGGAAACGGTTACCGATGGACGTCAGCCGATAGACGGGCTAACAAGAAGACAAAGAGAGAGGGTGGGACTACATGCGTTGCGCAGAAAACTTACCCCCTCCCATGTTATTTTTGGGAACGGGCTTTTAAATAATGCTGTGTCTGTTAGGAAAGTGTTTCTGCAACTGGTGGTTGTGGTTCGAGCCGGTACGTGTGATTAACCTGTGTGCAAACCTTTTGTTTGACTGAGGGTTGAAAAGAGAGTGTTTTACTGAGAAATGAGAGTAGAGATTCGAGGTATGCCCGAGTGCTGCAATCAAGCGTCTCTTACCCAGACTACGGCTATTTTTTCGCACTGTCACTGAGCACTCCAGTGATGGAAGGTCACCTATTCCCAACCCACAGGGGCGCCTGCGCAAGTAGGCGTTTGGTGTGTAGCGACACCACGGACCCGAGCTAACGGGGGAGTTTCTACTTTCTCCCACGCCTAGCCGTGCGTGGCTTAGCCGTGTCCGGGGAAAAGGAGATCCTGGGGCTTGAGCCGACGCTGGGTGATTGGACCTTTAAGGCCCCCCAGCAGAGGCAACACACCCCTTTGGCCCCGGCTTCACGTAGACGGCACCCCTGGGCTGACCCACCCAGGGGAAATCGGCAGTCACCTTTTTCTATCTCTCTCCCCTACAACTTCATCTTTATCTCTCTCTTTTTTAGTCTGTCCTGTCTACTTCTCTCTTCTGTTTACTTCCAATTTTCCTGGTGGCAAGGGTTAACCTTGTGTAACTACTCAACCTTGAGTAGT
This sequence comes from Rhipicephalus annulatus, assembly GCA_013436015.1. NCBI lineage: Eukaryota > Metazoa > Arthropoda > Arachnida > Ixodida > Ixodidae > Rhipicephalus > Rhipicephalus annulatus. The sequence continues at coordinate 33,446 of WOVY01007924.1, read as the reverse complement.
TATATTTGGTTATAGTGGAAATGTACGGCTGGCGTCGGCAGCCTTATGCTATTAAGCGCTTCAGCGTCCCCTGGTTGGACTCTATGGTGGGTGGTCACCATTGCTGCCGAAAAAAAGTACACTACTATGGGAGCACCTGCATTTCCCCATCTCCTAGATCGTCTTCTGCTTAAGAGGGGACACACTGAAGAAATATTACTTTTCAACCAACCCAGACAATGCTTTCCAAAATTCCATGTAGTGCACAGCGAAAAGCCAACAAAACAAGCCAGAGCCATATCTCCATTTCTTGTTGCTAAATCTCTGACGGAGCTCTTTGGCCCAGGATACAAGGTTACAAAGATGGCTAGCGGAGACATTCTCCTTGAGCTGCCAGAAAAACACCACTATGAAAAACTTGGCAGTCTCAAAGCATTTGGTAATATCCCAGTATCTGTTTCACCTCATAGATCAATGAACACCTCACGCGGAGTTGTTTCAGAAGCAGACCTTCTTGAAATGTCTGCACAGGAACTGCTTGAAGGGTGGAAAGAGCAAAATGTCACGGATGTGAAACGAATCGTCATCAGAGGCGACAACAAAGAAATACCTACCAAACATATAATACTCACTTTTGCATCTAGCACACTGCCTTCATCTATAGACACAGGCTACATCAAACTCTCTGTCCGTCCCTACATTCCCAATTCAAGACTGTGTTATAAATGTCAACGATTCGGTCATGGCTCGCAGAACTGCCGGGGTCAGGAAAACTTGTGCAAGATGTGGTAGCCACGGCCACCCTTCTGATAACTGTGTTACTATGCCTCACTGCGTGAATTGTGACGGGGAACATGCCGCGTATTCGCGTTCGTGTCCTAACTGGAAGAAAGAAAAAAATAATCACTCTTAAACTCAAAGAAAACATAACATTCAAAGAAGCAAGACGAAGAGTGTCGTCATTTTACGGCGCAACATATGCTGATGCGGCGCGTCAGGGGGCAACGCCGCACCAGCCTTTGCCACCCCTTCGGCCAGCGCAGAGCGAGCCATCGGCTGTGGCGCCTGCCCCCAAGGCGGCAGTAGTTCAGTCTACTCCGCTTTCAAGCAAATTGAGGTCGGAGTCTCCAGGGTCCTCCGGTCTCAAGGCCTCCCCTCACCAGGCGAGGCCTAAAATCCGAACCACCAGCTCGCATGTGCGGGCATCCAGTGCCTCTGAGGAGGCAATGGATACAACGGTACCCTTGATACCGAAAGAGTGGCGCGCCTCCTTGGAGTGCGCCAAGAAAAATAAAAAACCAATAACGGGGCCGGACGACCGTCCTGCCACCTAAAATAACAAGCTAACTCTAACACAGGATACTCTCTGCACTCACAGCAGCACCTCTTCTTTTAATATGCAGACAAAAATATTACAGTGGAACATCCGAGACCTTCTTTGAAACCTTGATGACTTACTAGAACTCCTCCATGAACACAATCCAAGAGTGCTGTGTGTACAAGAGACACACTTAAAACGAACAAACACAAACGTTTTACGTAAGTACGTAATCTTCCTAAAGGATAGAGATGATGCCATGCCACCATACGGTGGTGTAGCGGTTATAGTTAGTCAAGGTATAGCATGCACACAATTATCCCTTAAAACCTCCCTCGAGGCGGTGGCTGTCCGAGCAGTTATTCTAAACAAACTTGTCACTGTGTGCTCTTTGTACATACCTTCGCACGACTGTCTTTAAAAACTTCGATTCCAGTCTTTAATAGACGAACTACCTGAACCTTATCTGGTCCTTGGGGACCTGAACGCACATAATGGTCTGTGGGGTGACTCTCGCTGTGATGCACGAGGTCGTCTCATTGAACAATTCCTCATTTCATCGGGCGCTTGTCTGTTGAATAGGAAAGAGGCAACATACTATTACCTTGCCAACAAAACTTACTCTTCCATAGACCTCAGTATCGCATCTCCTTCACTTGTACCATTGCTGCAGTGGAAAGGCATAAAAAATCCATACGGAAGTGACCATTTTCCTTTAGTTTTGAGTACACCAATATTATATGAATATCCTCCACATGTTCCCAAATGGCTGGTAAACAAAGCCGACTGGGAACAATTTTAAAAGCTTACTCACTTAAATTGGACTGAAATATGCGGATTAGGCATAGATGAAGCTGTGCAGTCCTTCACGGCCTTTCTTACTGACGCAGCAGCCAAGTGCATTCCTCAGACGTCTGGACTGTCCAGCAAACGACATGTCCCGTGGTGGAACACTGAGTGTCAGAATGCGCGAAAGGAACAGAACAGAGCATGGAGGTTGCTGCGGAACTCGCCGACGGCGGAAAACCTTGAGAGCATCAAGAAAATAAAATCTCAAGGCAGGAGAACGCGTCGGCAGGCCAGAAGAGAAAGTTGGCACAAGTTTTTATCAGGGATAAATTCGTATACACAAGAGGCCAAAGTCTGGAACATGGTTCGTAGGGTAGCAGGAAGAAAAGTACATTCACTCCCACTCGTAAACACTCAGGGTGATACCTTGGAAGATCAGGCAAACTTCCTTAGTGCACACTTTGAACGGATATCCAGCTCGTCCCACTATACTGACACTTTCCAAAAATACAGAACAAGAATAGAAAAGCAGAAACTCGAACACAAATGCACTAAAAAAGAGGCATATAAACAAGCTTTCAGTCTAGCTGAGCTCCGAACATCTCTAAACTCCTGCAGTACATCTGCCCCAGGTTCTGACCGTGTGGTGTATGAAATGTTAAAAAACCTACCAGCCGAAACACGAAAAACCTTACTTTGTTTGTACAATGCTATCTGGTTTTCTGGCACTATACCTACCTCCTGGAAAGAGGTTATTATTATTCCCATTTTGAAAGAGGGCAAGGACCCTTCTTTAGCTTCAAGTTATAGGCCTATTGCACTTACAAGTTGCTTGTGCAAAGTCTTCGAAAAAATGATAAACTGCCGACTTGTACATATCCTTAAAACAAACAATTTGCTCGACCCATTTCAGTGCGGGTTTCGAGAAAGTAGATACACCTCAGACCACCTTGTTCGTATCGAGGCACAGATCAGAGACGCCTTCGTCCATAAACAATATTTTCTCTCTGTGTTCCTCGATATCGAAAAGGCTTATGATACATCATGGCGTTTTGGAATTCTAAGAAACCTGTCCCACCTTGGTGTGCGCGGAAGAATGTTTCATACAATCGAAAGTTACCTGTCAAACTGGACATTCTGTGTCCGTGTGGGCAGTGTTCTCTCCCAAACATTTGTCCAGGAAACAGGCGTGCCACAAGGTGGTTTACTTAGCTGCACACTTTTTATTATCAAAATGAATCCTTTGCACTTGTCCATCCCCCGCAATATGTTCTATTGTACATATGTCGACGACGTTCAGCTTGGCTTCAAGTCATGCAACTTGGCAATGTGTGAGCGGCAGGTTCAGCTGGGCTTAAACAAGGTCTCCAAATGGGCAGATGAAAACGAATTTCGACTTAACCCACAAAAAAGCACGTGTGTCTTGTTCTCTCGAAAAAGAGGCATGCACTCTGAACCTGACATTCGACTGAACGGGCAACGTCTGTCCGTCAAAGCCGAACATAAATTCTTAGGCTTAATAATGGACAACAAGCTGACCTTCGTACCGCACATCAAGAATTTAAAAAACAAAATGTTTAAAAGCCATGAATGTTATAAAAGGGTTGTCACGTACTACTTGGGGTAGTGATAGGCAATGCCTCAAAAATCTGTATCGAAGCCTCATTCGCACCCGCTTAGATTATGGGGCCGTTGTCTATCAGTCTGCAACTCAAAGTGCTTTGAAGACGCTGGACCCCGTGCACCATTTGGGCATCCGCCTTTCTACGGGTGCTTTTCGCACCAGCCCCGTAGAAAGCCTTTATGTTGAATCAAATGAGTGGTCGCTACAACTGCAGAGAACTTATATGTCCGTTGTTTATTTCCTTAAGGTGAAAGCAGATAAGAAGCACCCCTCATACTCTACTATTAATGATTTGTCGAGCTCATTTCTGTTTCAAAACAGGCCTTCGATGAGGCAGCCCTTCTCAGTTCGCCTGAAAAGTCTAGCTGAGGAAACTGGAGTCTCAATAGAACACAGTTTAATGGCTCCTGTAGCATATCCGCCACCGTGGCAATGGCAGACTATAGACTGCGATGTGTCCTTTCTAGAAGTTACAAAACATGCGCCCATTGCCCATATCCGAACATACTTCCTGGAACTTCAACACAAATACACACGTCCTGAGTTCTTTACAGATGCTTCCAAGTCCAACTCCTCTGTGTCCTACGCTGCTGTCGGCCCATTCTTTTCGGATGCTGGCCCTCTACATCGAGGCACAAGTATCTTCACAGCAGAAGCTTACGCGATACTTGTGGCAGCTAAACACATCAAACAATTACAAATACAAAAAGCAGTAATTTATACAGACTCCCTCATTGTGGTAACGGCTCTGCACAGTCTTAGAAAACAAAAAAACCCGGTCCTTGTCTCACTTTACTCCATTTTGTGCACACTCTACACACTGAAACAACAAGTTGTAGTGTGCTGGGCGCCAGGGCAGCGTGAGATCCAAGGCAATGTGAGCGCGGATCAGCTCGCTGAATCTGTCCACAAAAGCACTGGTCCTACACCCATAATAATCCCGGCCCTTGATCTTAAGCCGTCTCTCAAACGAAACCTCAGGGACTACTGGCAGAGCAAGTGGGATACACACACACAAAACAAACTACACATTATTAAGCCACACCTTGGTCATTGGCTGCCAGTATCAAAATCGCGTCATACAGAGGTAATACAAACGAGACTCAGGATAGGACACACATACACGACAAACACGCATCTTTGGTCCGGTGGTGATCCACCATTGTGTGAAAAATGTGGTGAAGCATCAACAGTCCTTCACGTTTTAATCCTATGTAAACAATTACAAACTATAAGAAAACAGCATTTCCATTACCCTACCGACAACATATACCTTTACACCCGGCAATGTTCGTTGGTAGGGAACCGCTTTTTAGTCATAAATCATTGTTAACGTTTTTAAAAGAAATTCACAATTTTCATATCATGTACCCGGGCATCCCGTAGCACGACCTCTCCAGGGAGGTTTTTGCTGCGATGGCTACACAACAAAGCACTTGACTCGCGGCCCTTGGACGCAAGGGTACGAACGAGTGAGGCACTTGTGCTAATGCCATTCATGTCCGCCATCGTTTTTATTATCACCAACTTTTGTAATCCATTCGCACCACACACACCTTTCACGGCATGGTCATGATTTTATTACTTGTTTGTTTTTACCCGCCTTACCGCGAGGAATTTTATGGCCCTTATACAGCCCCTAATCACAATCATTGACCACATTCCTTATCCCGTGAACTGGCGCTCTTTGGCCATCAAATGGCCCTTGCACCAAAAAACCCCATATATCATCAGGTCACCCATTCCAATCCTCAAACACATTCCGTCCTTAGCTATAGTAGAAGCTAGCTGAGCAGTAGAAAATTAACTCCCCGTCTCAATACAACCAGATACAATGAACCACGTTTGACCGACACTTAGTGAAACAATTGGCACGTTTAACACCAGAAGCATTTTTCATGGGGCCTGCCTTACTTTTGCTTTTCATGTGAATTTTGTAGCACATCCGCAGCGATTCTCCCCTGCTCGAAAAAGAAAAACAAGTTCAAGGTTGTGATTTTTACACATACTGATTTCTCCTATACAAAACCCAGTGCACATACAAGACTGCCACACACCCCTGTCACGTATTTGCAACGTTTGAATGGCACATTTCTTTCTCTCATTTTTTGATTTTCAATACCTACAAGGCGGCGAACACCAGAGCACTGGTTAGAAAGCCTCTCTCCTGCAACTTAGTTATTTATATTGAGAAAAAAATTATAAAAAACTGGTGACATGATTTTTATAGCTGAATTTAGAAAGCTAATTGCAACACCTGATTTCGCTACTTCGAAAGGCGAAGAATAATATTCTAAATTTGGTTTCTCTGAACAAGCACAGTAGGACTAGCATTAGTGATCTGCGCGAGAAGATAGCTCAAGAGACAAAAAAGTTCAACATATTAGGATCCGAAACATCATGTGTGAAACGCAGTTTATGCCATATTTAATCGAACAGTCCTATAGTGTTATGCCAGTTCTGTTCCATTGAAGCAGAATCAACAAGCCCAAGGTGATCATCCCCATACCTGAAGACATTAATCACGATGCTGCTCAGTGCTGATTTTTAAACCCTTATAAATGACTAACTAAAGTTTCTCGCACAACAGGTGCCGCACGAGGACCGATGCAAATGCCGCATTTGTGAACACAGAAGTGAAGACCCCGAATTACCAGGGTAAATTTCAAGTAGCAAGGAAGTAGGTATCAATAGGCATGTGTATCGTTGATGAAAGAAATTTCATCATTATCTCGCGTCCATCGCTGCCACCGGTACACCATATGGTGTGCTACAGGAAGCTGTGGAGGTCATGGAAAAATACCTAAATCTGCACTCTAAAAATGTTACACCCTAAAATGTGTGAAAACAGGTGTACGCATAAAAAGCACCCACTAGAACACCCTTTTTACATTTCATTTTTAAAGTTTAGGGTGTTCGTAACTAGAACACCCTCAAAAAACCCATTTACACCCTTTTATGTGGGGTGTTATGAACAAGGCTAGAAATGATTGATCGATATGTGGGGTTTAACGTCCCAAAACCACCATATGATTATGAGAGACGCTGTAGTGGAGGGCGCCGGAAATCTCGACCTCCTGGGGTTCTTTAACGTGCACCCAAATTTGAGCACACGTGCCTACAAGGCTATAAATGCACAATATTTTCGGGCCATTTTGCTTATACTGTCAGTATACATTAGCCATCTTGATTCCAACAAAACTCCTACTACTAGTTGCTTGCGAGTCTAGTAATGAATCGAAGCAGGAAGTAATGTGACCGAAACGCCGTTTTCGTCGATAAAGCATGCAAACTACTATAAGACAAAAGATACAATAGGACTCTTTCTGCGCTCTTTCTGTCTACCCTGTCCTTTTTCCATTGTGCGCGTGCTGAAACAATCTTGCAGATATGACTACGCACCAACCAGCCCAAGCTTTCACTCTTGTGAGATACAACAGGAGCGCCACTTGTTCAATAAAGTAAGGGCCGATTCTCCTTTATCTGTTTCTTTCATCTGTGTCATTCGCGTGATTAGGCAACACTCACAAAGTGCACTGATTTGCCTGAACAAGGTAATGTTACGCACATTGGTGTAGCCATGCATAAAACACCCCCTCCCCCTCCCCGTCCGCCATAAGATCGAAGCTTTTAAAGGTGGAGATAAAACGTCCGTCACCTGCAAAAAAAAACTAACAACAGCACAGTTGTTTAGCCATAACCACCGCGTCAGCAGGCCATCAGGTTCCTTAAAAACGAACATTGACGTCATGTATTTTTAGCAGGCACGTTTTATTTATTTACTGTAGCGAATCTTTCTCTTCATGTGTCCTTAAAAGTGCCTTATGAAAATTAGGAAGAGGACACTGACCATAAAGAAGAATGCAGTATAAGGACATTTCGGGGACCTTGACGCAGCCTTGCTCACTATGACTGTAGCCTTGTCGACTAAACTACGAACAAAGCTCTCCTCAGGGGAGCCGAAACGCATTCTCTAGTTCTCTCTCTTTCTCTCTCTCTCTGTTTTTTGTGGATCCCCTTCTTTTAATTTGTGTAAATTCTCCTGCAGACATGCTTCGGTCAAAGCCTTGACTTTGTAGGTAGTGATAAAACAACATTGATTAAATATTTTCAGCCGTGGTCTTGTTCCAAGGACTGCAAGCTAAGTACAAATGTAATGTCGCAACGTGAAGACAGAAGTAGTAATTTACAGGTTGAGAAAGTAGCAGCAGGTCAGTATTTTTTATTTACTGCGCGCCAGAGCGTTCCTTTTCTTTCTTGTTATTACTTGCTGCATAAAAGCGTTGTGTTTGCTTGCTTGCTTGTTTCTTTTTTGTGGAACAAGCAAGCAAGCTTGGATTGGCCAAGAAGCCGGTGGTTAATACAAGTCAATACCTATAGATTTTCTAGACTAGGGGAATATGATTACTGTGTTTTGCCTTTGAGCGTTGTGTTATTGCTTGCTGCATAAATGCGCTGTCGTCTTCGTTTTCCTAGCAGTACGCACATGGCAATATGTTCTCATGGAATAGTGTGGCGGCCGATGCATGCATTGTTGCAATGTCTTTACCGAAATGAAAGCGCTGATAAAATATTGCCTGCGTGACTCTGAATGTGCAGTCCATAAAGACCCATAGAGTTAAAAAAAAAGCATCAGCTTAGCTTTTTTACCAGTATTCACTATATTAGGTCGGTGAAGGTACGCTAAATATTGCTCCTGAATATTACAAATGCGCATTCTGACTAGTAGTTTGTTCTGGGCGCACTGCCTCGTCAGAATGTTCACTGCAATTCAGATGCACTGTTAAAGAACGATTATAACGCAACAGATCACTGCCGCGAAAAAAAAGAAAAAAAAAGCAGCGCCCGCGCTATCAGTTCACGGCCGCAGCTAGCGTTAAACCGCATCTAGCTGGTCTGAGAGCGCCACAAGGCGCCATGAAGTCTCGTCGCCAAGACAACCTTGGCTGCCCGGGAACGCCGCGTGCTCGGGTGGAGAGCGTGTTAAAGGGACCGCTTCGTCTTACATGTCACTGCGTGCGCTGGCGAAAAACCCTGCCGTGTGTGTGCATGGGGTGCGCGTGGCTTCTCGACCGGTAGAGTTTATTATTCGGTGTTTAGTTTGAAATGTGCCTGCGCTCTGTGCTCCACCAGTGTGTTCTGTCAGTGCTGATTATTGTGAAGGTGCACCATCCCGAAGACTGGACCGGTGGATCATATTGTGGAGCACTCGAAGTGAAATAGTTTGTACCGCTCTCACGTTGTTCCGTTCAGCGCTTTGTTAACTGCGTGAGCACGAGAACAACGCCTTCAAACAATCTTGTTTTCAACTAGTTGATGACAAATCAGCATTTCTTTACTTAGCGAGAATATTTGTCCGAACTGTTTTACGGGGATGATGGCGAAGTGTGAATGTGGGCAAGTTTTTTTGTTTGTTTGTTTAGATTGTTTAGAGTATACAAAGCAGAGTGAGCGTGCGCCGCTGAGGTTCAGCGAAGAAATTGAACATAATTTTGCGGTGCCCTTTGTTGGCAGCTGTTTTTAACGGGGCCCGCTCGTGATGCACATCAATTTTAGTTTACTAATTAAAACATGCGTGGGTACGGCGCTGTTAGCTCTAAGCATCAACCGTATCTAAGACGCATATGCATGGGCATGTTGGTAGTTCATTTACTCCCTTTTTTTCTTATTGCACAAAAAGACCGAGAACGGAAAACAAGGGCGTGCTGTCCATGTCGTTCTTTTTGGTTCTTTTTCGTTTTGTGTGGTAACACTACCGTGATAACTCGGGTTGATGCATCGGGTGACAACACAGCATATTGCTTCGCGTTAGGTGCGCCTCGCGAAGTTTGCCTACTTGCTAATAAATTCAATTTCATTAAATTTCTCTGCACCGGTATTTTCGTTCAGCCGCAACGTAGCGTGACACTGCCGACAGCCGTGTCTGTGTAGCCGATCGAGCACTGAAGCTGGACGTTTGTTTGAACAGACCTTTCATCTGTGTGTGTGGTTGAATGGCCTACTTGAACAGCGCAAACACTTGTTTGAACATAACTGGTAACGTTCGAGCACATTTTACACAGATTGTTTCCATTATGTGAAACTTTTAAAAAATTTTCTTATTCAGAGTTTTGTTGCTATCGCCTCGCTTTAGTTTTTAGCTTCACTAAGTACTTTAGATGTTAAAGGTATTTTTGCTATGTGAAGAGTATCATTAGTTTTTTTGTTGTACAAAAAACACTTTATTGTTATACATACTGCATGGTATCTAAGCATGCGTTGCAGCCAAAGTGTAAGACTGGGCAGCATATTTATCTGGGAACACAACACGCACAGCCACTGAACAGCCTACGCTGCATCGAGAAGGAGTTATGCTTTCTCAGTCTGCCATCATGATTGAAACAAATTACCCAATTTTAGCAGTATAATATGAACATTGAGTGCAAGTAACAGGGTCACTTTATTGCAAATTTTCCAACGAATTTCGCGGCTATGTCAATTGTGTTTGAAAAAAAATCGTGCTGATTTAATGCACTGCAAACAGTGAACTGCTTGAATATTTCGGAGAGAAAAAAGATTTTGGTCACGTGGTTGTCTTTTAAACTTTCCAGGCTCAGTGTTGTTTGAGTGTTGCTTGTGAAAAAAAAATATTTTACAACTACCGCTTTTTTTATACCAAGTTTAGTACATGTTAAGCAAAAGGGTTTATGTAAGGTGTTTGAAACTCACTAATATTAATACAAATTTTTGGCCAGATACGTCCGCAAGAATTTAGCCAAAATGTGTTATGTTTGCAATTTCTCATTGCCATACTGCACTTTGTATGAATATCTGAGCTGTGACTACTTACTTCACAGAGAAGATAGTATGATGAAAAATTATTTTAAGACATCTTAACCTGTTAACCTCTACGAGCAAAGTTCCCTCATTTAACAGAAATGTCATTTTTGTCCATATTCAGACGCAATTTGCACCATGTGGTGGTCTAATTAAAATTCACCTTTCACCTAAATTGAAAGCAAATAAACAGTTCTTTGTATGTGACAAGTTTCATTATTACGGTTTCTATTTCAAGGAATAAAATAAATTTTGAATTTTACCATCAACGGCCATGGGGAACTTCGAGGCGTCGGCTGCCCTATGACCAAATGGCAAACGGGGAACTTCAAAAATCATTTAGGGGCAAAGCTCTTGAGGCCGTGGGTCGTTCCCTCCTCAGTAGTCGTACTAGTATTATGTAGCCACTTCATGAGTTGCACAATAGATAGCGTTAGTGGTTTTAACAGCATATATACACACAGACAAAATAATGATTCCTGGGGCGAATCGTTCGTCCATACATTTGTGCTTTCGTCCGTTTGTCTGTGCATCCATCCGTCCAGGCTTCCGTGTGTCGGTCTGTCCGTGAGTCCGTCCGTCTTTATTTTCGTCCATACTGGCGTCAGACTGTCTGTCCATCTGTTTGTGCGTTCGGACGGACGAACGCTACGCCCCACTCATCATCATTCACTCCGTAGATATGCTGTGATATTTTTCTCAAAACATAAATTGCTATGACAAAATTTGGCACATGAAAAGAACTGTTTATTTGCTTTCAACTTAGACACAGCGTCTACTTTATTTCAACCACCACATGGTGCAAGTTGCGTCTCATTATAGACAAAACAACTATTTTGTGAGTCCGTCTTTATTTTCGTCCATACTGGCGTCAGACTGTCTGTCCATCTGTTTGTGCGTTCGGACGGACGAACGCTACGCCCCACTCATCATCATTCACTCCGTAGATATGCTGTGATATTTTTCTCAAAACATAAATTGCTATGACAAAATTTGGCACATGAAAAGAACTGTTTATTTGCTTTCAACTTAGACACAGCGTCTACTTTATTTCAACCACCACATGGTGCAAGTTGCGTCTCATTATAGACAAAACAACTATTTTGTGAAATTAGCGATTTTTTCTCGTAAAGTTTGACAGCCTGAGAGGTCTAAAATATTTTTTGCTACAAATATACCTTATGTGGATTAAGTATTCACCTCTCAGATATTCATTCATAGCGATATAATAATTTAGAAAAATGCAGATGTAACACATTTCGGCTAAATTATTTGAGGCGTAAGGGGTCGAACAATGGTAATAATATTACTGAGCTTCAAACACTTCACTTGTAGACCAAATTGGGCACGGAAAAAGAGGTGCTTATGAAATAATTTTCTTCACAAACATCCAGACGAGATTCTGGGTAGTTCAGGAGGCAGCCACGTGACTGAAAAATTATTTGTCTGCGAAATATGGCAGTTACCTTTTTTAATGCAGTAAAGTCAGCGTGATTTTTCTCGGATACATTTGAGATGGTTGCCAAAATGGCTGGGACGTCTAACTCGGAATGACCCAATAGCTAATTCTTCAATTATATAATAGTGCCAATGTGTGCCAGTTCAAGAACACTAGTATCATTTGTATTTTAATACGTAACTGTACAGTACTTATTACAAGTTACCTGCACCGAATACCTTCTCAACGTGCATACCGTCATGTATGCTCAGGGGCATTGTGCTTTTCTGCAATAAAGATAAAATATGTGTATGCTGTTGCGCGTCGTACTGTATTCCTTTTAATAAACCAATCGAATGAGTACCATGGTAGATCTGCAGAAATACACATGCAGCTGTGTTGATGCATACTTAAGCATAGAACTTGACATTCACTTAGATTGGTCGATGTATGCAGCTAATGGAACACTATCAACTTGGAGCAGCACCTTTTTATTTGCCTGCGCGAGCAAGCTGAAAGCGTGGAGTAAGGTTCATATCTACGGCACGAAAGATATAATAATTTGGCCACAGCGCGCTTTTTATGACGTTTATTGCTCAGCATACCTTTTCTAGCATTTCTCACTGCAGTGGAGCCCGTTGCCACTGAACATGCTTGCTATGCACTCAATCTATACTTACACATAAGAAAGCAGTTAGTTATGCAGGGTGCATACTATATGTTGCACTGTTTGTGAACTTTCGGTCATTGTTCCTTGTGTATTCATCCAGGTTTCCGGGATTGAATTTCCTGTACAGAAAGAACAGCGTCGCGCCACTTCTCTCGAAAGCACCAGTCATCTCAGCAGCTGAAGATGATTGTGTAAGCAGCAGTGACGAGTGGTTTTGCAGTTAGAAGTATACCAACACTGACATTACATTAATACAACCCCAATGACACCACCTTGTCGTATTTTCTCATTTTTAATGTCGAAATTTATACTGCGAGATATAATAGGTTGTAAATGTGACTCCAGAAACTCGCTCACTCTTTCTACGTGTTTTTTCTATTGTATAGGTGTCAATCAACGCCATACCTCTCAGTAATTTGTCCGACTAGCGCAAATGTTTTTGAAAGTTGCGGGGATTTATTGAATTGAAAACAATGAATTTCTAGTATAAAAAGAGAAAAACTTGGTCACGTGAGATATTTCAAAAGTTTGCAGAATGCCATCAGATTCTTCTTTGTCAGACCTGCAGTTTTTCTATAATAAAGGCAGATGTTAACATATGGGCTTAATTGTTTTTTGCTTCGGCGTTATGTTCGGTTGAACCTTACGTTACAGGTGACTGCTTGCACTACAGTGGTGTAGTGCGTGCGTGCGTGCGTGCGTGCGCGCGCGCGCGCGCGTGTGTGTGTGTGTGTGTGTGTGTGTGTAGGTGCCTTCCGCGTCCTACTTTGTCGTTTTCTGCCCAGTCTACCTAGACATATATACAGTGGTCTTATGGAGCTGATTCAAGACAACGGCACCTTATTTTATCAGCTGCATGCATGCAGGTATAAGTGCAGTAGGTGACACCAGTATCTTCCTTCTTCCCTGAAAGCCGCAGAAAAGGCTCATATATGCTTCTCCCTGAGAACAATTGAGGCTTGGGCTAGTTTGTGTTGCATATTTGATGGTCAACTCCTGTGTCTCTGCTTTTGTTGTCCCATTATTCGCGCTTCATTTGATCAAGTATGCCTATCAATATAACTGCCATTGTTTTAAGGGGGTTTTTACTGCTACACCCCACTCGCATGAGTGTAGCTTCATCCAACACCCATAGTTTAGGGGTGTTCATAAACGTCTATTAAAGTAGGCTGTAAGGTTTCTTTACATCCTGCGGTTTCAGGGTGTTCCTAGACACCCTAGAAGGGTGTTGCGCATGAGACAAAAGAAATACACTCTTTGGGGTGTAAAAAGTTTTAGAGTGTATACAACGTACAGTGATTCTCTGCACGTGTTAACCGACGGATCCACTACGCTAAACACCTCCGCCGCAGCCTTTGTCATCCCACACATGAATATCGCTCGATGATTCAAAGTAGACCATAAAACCACATCAACTGCCGCAGAGCTTGTCGCTATCCGGGAGGCAATAAGATTTATTTCCGGAGAGTGACCTCGAGCCTCGACAATTTTCTGTGATGCCAAACCCACTTTGCAAACCACTGATTGCATCATGAAGCAAGGTCCATATTACAGCTTGGCAATAGAAATCACAGAGCATATTCAGGTTGCTTCAACAAATGATCATCATGACTTTCCAGTGAATTCCCGCTCATTGCGGCGTGATGGGAAACAAAGAGGCAGACGCTGAAGCTAAAAATGCCTTAAGCAGTGCCCCTGAGGTACGCATTGCGTTTTCACGAGCTGACATGAACGCCCTGCTTCGCTGCGTGATGCGCAGCTACACACTTCAGCACTGGACGAAACCGGAACGGCGACACCAGCGACTTCACAAAGGGACCCGGAAATGAGGTTCCGCATGCCCCCTAAATTGAAACGGTAACTCACAAGCATGATCCACCGCATTCGTCTTGGTGTAGCGTACACCGGACGTTACGCACATATTATCGGTCGCAGTGACACGGGTCCTAATTGTGAACACTGTGGTGTGCCAGAAACACTTGAGCACATATTTTGTGTTTTTCTAGAATACGCACGTGAACGACAAACACTGATTTCTTCTACCGAACTATATCGCAGTCGGCCATTAACTTTTGAGACCATGTTGGGCCCTTGGCCAGACAACAACAGTGCAACTGCGGTCACAAGAGCAGTTATAACCTTTTTGGAAACAACTGGACTATGTGCGCGGCTGTGAAATGTGTTTTAGCTAGAAAGAACACTACATACTTACGCCTCTAACTCACCATCGTCATCCATTATTCTTTCTTTTCCACTTTTCCTTCCCCCGGTGTAGAGTAGCAGGCTAGAGCAAGCTATCGCTCAAGCCGACCTCTCTGCCTTTCTGTAAATAAACTTACCTTACCTTACCTTAGAGTGCGACTCGCCGCAGAAATCAGAACTGATTCTGTGCAGGCCCAAGTGCCGGGGCCCCAAACCGAGAGGGTGGAAGCCTTTAGGGGATATCAACGTCTCTCTTATGGCAGGTGAGAGCCGCTTGATCCCCAGGGTGCACTCCCTCCGGGTTTTAGGTATGACCATCCAGTCGAATGACTCCAATAACCAAATGAGTACGAGTCTCACAAAAACTGTCAAAGCCATCATACTAATAAGCAAGGTAGCCAACCGGCAACAGGGACGTGCAGAAGATAACCTTGGAAGGTTGGTGCACGCCTTTGTGATGTGCAATTTCAACTACGTCACAGCCATGCACAACTGGCAGAGGTCGGAACGTGATAAGCTGAACACGTAATCAGAATTGCCTTCAAGAGAGTTCTTGGACTTTCCATGTACACAAGCGCGGATAGACTGTTCCGTCTCGGCATGCAAAACATGCTGCTAGAAATATCAGAGGCACAGGAGATAGTGCAATTCACCAGGCTGTCTACCACGCGTTCCGGTAGACACATTCTGCGGGAGCTGGGGATTTTACGATGGATCAAGTCTCGCTTCTGCAGCATTCCTCGTCAACAGCGAGAAAAAATCACTATTGTCTCCATTCCACGAAATATCTACCCCGAGCATAACGAGGTTAGAGACGGGCCAGGGCGAAGGCTCTACTACAAAGGACTCAGGAACAAGCCGCGGACGGCTCCTTCGTCTATGAGGCACGATATCCCGAGGAGAAGGCGTATGCGGCAGTGAGCATCCACCACGAGGGCAGTATCACCAACTCGACAACTGTCTTGACGGCGGTGGCTGAATGGACCATTCCAGAAATTGACACGCGCCACCTAGGCTGGCTGCGAAGCATTATGGGAAGCCGCAGCGCCAGCGAGTGTCTTCTGCTCGTGGAAGCGTTGGCTCACCTCGTTTCCTGCAGCGTGCGGGCGTACGAACGCATCCTTGAAAGAATACCTGGCGGGATAACCCTGCTTCAATCTGCACTAATAGAAGAGGCACAACGCAGAGCAAGGTGAAGTCAGCAAGCTTAGAAACCTGGGAAAATGATAATGTACCCGCGTAAGTGCCCGTTGAATTGGAAATATTACTCGGCTTTCGTGGCGAGCCTGTTCACTTCATTCGTCGTATTATATGTAGCGGCAGCTTTTCTCTTTTGTTCTATTTTCAGCATCACCGCACAGATTTGCTGTTATTATTTTATGTTAAGCACTCTCACTCGTGATTTGCTTCCACGTGATACGCGGTGCAAGACCGTGGCACTTTGGGCATGGTAATAAATGTCAAAATACGACCCCCACAAACGGGTGCGAGCCGCCATATGCTAATCCATAAGAAATTTATTTGCCTGCTTCAAATGTGCCTCAGAAACTTTGCACTTACGACGCCGAGAGTATAGTAAAAACCGGCTATCAACACGTCTATAGAGCGGACATCAAGTGAGTACTGTCGTGTGCAGAGATTACATAGTTACAGCACACTGTCGCATAAAGCGAGAATAAAGCGAGAATATTCTCCACAGTACTTTTTGTGAAACAGCGTAAAATATGCTGTCTCTGTGTTGTTCCAGTTGAGAACCTAAATATTTATGATCTGACTGAGCAAAGGGTAACAATGGGAAGAAATATATACCGGAATGGGCGTTAGTGTGCACAATATACACAATACTCTATTTTACTACTTGAGCTCCCATAATCCCTTGTTTCATCACAGCTTATGATTATGATAATTTAGCAAATTGTCGTTTCGATGCAGATGGCTCTCTAAGCCGCAGAAAAGATACAACCATTGCTGTCACCTTTGCCGAAATGGCCATGAACAGAACATCTGAAGGACTCGCCTTAGGCGTATTCAGAAGCGAAAATACCACAGAATAGAGCATTATCATGGGGGTAATAGGCACTCAGTGCCTGGGCACAGTGCACCGCCGCGGTGGTCTAGTGGCTAAGGTACTCGGCTGCTGACCCGCAGGTCGCGGGTTCGATTCCCGGCTGTGGCGGCTGCATTTCCGATGGAGGCGGAAATGTTGTAGGCCCGTGCGTTCCGATTCGGGCGCACGTTAAAGAACCCCAGGTGGTCGAAATTTCCGGAGCCCTCCACTACGGCGTCTCTCATAATCATATGGTGGTTTTGGGACGTTAAACCCCACAAATCGATCAATCAGTAGCTGGGCACAGTATGTTTACGCCAGAAAACGTTGATAAGTAACGCTGTTTGAGGCTGCTAATGGTGGGATTGTGAGTTTAAAAGCAATGGTGGAAGCGTCATTCAGTGCGGGAAATGTATGGAATACCACAGCAGCACTCACTTCAGTTGGCAACCTTACCTGGCTGCGAGTATCGCTTTTTGTATTCGTAATAATGAAACTACAACTAGCACTCCTTGCCTTGACACAGAGAACTCCCTCCCTCGCCCCCCTCGCCCCCCCTCCCCCCCAAAAAAACTGAGGTGCGCAATACCACAATAGGTGAGGCCTCCAGTATTATGGTGAATAACAAGCAGATACAATTGAAGATAACCAAGCAGTAAACAGCAAAATAAACACTAAGTTAGACTACAATAAAACGTACTTGCAGTGTTTTTCACGGCTTTACCCAAGACTACTTCAAGGCGAAAGCCGTCTCTTTTTTTTCAGTTGCTTCATTGATTTTTCTCTTACTCATTCGAAGGTTTTCTGCACCTAAAGTGGCTTTGCACTGGTCCTATGAGCGGAGGCATTCCAAACATTCAGTACATTACCTGATTTTTCTTGGACTACGTGATTGGTGGGCCGAGGGCTGATCACACAGGCAGTGCAAAGCAACGATTTCGTGTCATGGCGTGATCATTAGATCAACATGATGACTTTACACATTATATGTAAGCTTCAGAACGGCACAGAACGTGTAAAATGTGTGACTGTGCCCATTCTGTGATCCATGATTTCACGATGGCGTCCTATGGTGACGCGATGACGAGATAATTTTCGCGTCGCTCTTGTTGACGCCACCGCCACGGGATGCCATAGCTACCGACGGAAGTTTTTTTGTTTTTAGGCGAGAACTGTAGCTGCCTCATCAAACGCTAAACTTCACCGTTTGCGTCCCGCATCGACGACGTCGAAGGATCTGAAATATCATCACGTGGTGACAACATATATGGCGTCAGACACTGCCCAAAAATGTGACATCATTACAGCATCATGTGACTCTCATAATCGTGTCATCGTGTGATATCCGAGACTGTTCAACTTGGTCTCAACATGGAGGCAATGCAAGACCTCAATATGTGCAGATTTTTCGAAGGGTGGTGTGGATGTTTGTGGGCGTGGGTCTCGGCAGGGGCCTCGGCAGGGGGTGCAAAAGGGGCACTCACCCTACTCAAGGCACGCCAGCACTTGCCCACGCCCAAGCTACACCACTGCTCTCCCACAGCCGCGGTGCAGGATGGGTTCGCACTCATGGTATCAACCTACTGGCCCTCATGGACTGGCGTGGTAGACTCTGCACATCGGCTGACAATAAAAACGATATGGTGTTCACCTCCGTGCCCTCTTAGGTGAATGTGCAAGGAAACGTGTGATTCGTTTATCGGACATCTAACGGTGTCGCCTCTTTAACTTCGCGTATTACGTGGTTTACTTCGACAGTAAAACCCCAGCTCCATAATCACAGTGAGTGAGACTGAAATATCTTGCAAATGGCAAAGGTCAAACTTAGGTGCAAAATAAAAAATTGAAGTACTGAAATAGCACTAAGCGATAAAAAAAACATCCGAAATGATTCGCATCAATTGAAACTCACGAACAGAGCAGGTTTGTCCACTTCTTTTATTTTTCGACATGTTCTGTGATGATTCTAGCTATTTGTGGCAAGCACTACAACCTAGTTGACGAGCATGAAAGCAGAATCACTCAGAAGTAGCAGTAGCCGTTTCTCCGCGAAAGCAGCACTTTGCACCAAATAAAACCACTCACGCCACGCGATGAAAGCAGGCAAAAGCGGGAAAGCGTCGTCTGCTCTGCCCGCCCGGCGCTCCGCTTTACCATAATGCTCGAGCCATGATCCGGTAAAGAAAGGCGCGGCGCTGCGATTTTTGAAAAGGTCCATTAGCCAAGGAAGTGGCGATTTCGTCGGCCTTGCTAGATAACAGGAGGTACACAAATTACTGCGACTCGAGAACGACGGTCCGAGCATTCGCCAAGGGAACAATAACGGAAACAGGTTTGCGAATTATTCGGAACGAAGACATCAAGGCAGACACACTTGTTTTTTTCCCAGCTCATATGGGGTGCATTGAGGTAGACCAGCCCAATTTCAACGAGTCAGCCTATATAGCTGCATGAGGACTAGTAAACCGCGTAGCTATTGTGCTTCGCGGCCCTGATGTTTTGTGGAATTGTCACCCTACCAACTGGTATAATAAACTGACAAAATATCTTACCTGGCGTGGAGAGAATACCCTCCACCACACAGAAAACTAAGCAGACCTCAGGCTCTGACACTCAGGCATCTTCAGGGTGGACTGCACCCAAACCCCGCGCCATCGAACAAACCTTATGCCGAAACACAGTCAACTATTAACTTGTAACATATGCTCTGGCTGTTCCCCTCGTTACGCTGTGGGGAGTCGTCACGCCGTCCACATGGAAGGGAGTTATTGCTTGCTCCGGACTCGAACAACAGTTATGGGCAGACCACCGTACCTGCGACGCAGCAGAAAGACTTTGACTTTTTTTCGGACTTGGGAGCAGCTGGCCACGTGCTAAAGCACCTTCCGAATGATCAAATAAAGTTCATGTTTTCATTTTCTAGCGTATTGCAACTTCAACACACCTCCTAAGTTCAGAGTGTTTTACTACGTAAAATAGATCGGCTACATCAATACTAAAATTACTGCTATTTGACACTTCGTCTCAAATAAGAATTTGATAACTTTGTTAGAAACTTCTACAAGAAAAGGAACCTGAATGTCAAGGCAGACAAGCTATAATTAAACAACGTTGAAGCTTAATGTTGCCGAGTGCCTTATTTCACCATTATTGTTCGAAAAGGAATCTTTCGTTTATGAGTTTACGCTAAAAAAGATAGTTGCGATGTGCCTTTTCTCGCTATTTTCACTTGGGATACAAACCGACACATTCACATACAAGCCGACTCCTTCTGACAAGGCCATGACTCGTTCATAATGCGCAACTGCTTTTTACAAAACTTCTTCGAAGTTTATCTCAATAATTTACGCCTTTGAAGCATATTGTTCTTCAGATGGAACAACCAAGCGCCCTTCCTTATCAGTGGTAAAAAGCATCAGCCTGTAGAAACTAGAAAGTCCATAGTTTGGCGAAATGGGTACGTAACTCGCGCTGGCGTTTCTTCTGGGGCGAAGCTCCTTCAGGCATGAGCTGAGCGTCCCGTCGTAATCGTATATAGCCACCTCTCGTTAGTTCTTGATCTGGCCGTAGAGGGCGGTACTTTTACTTACAACGAAATGCATATAGGCTGAAAAGTGCAAAAGGTACGATACTAGAGCACGTTAATTGTATGATAAATATTAAAAATCACAGCATATCCATTGAGTAAAGGATGAGTGGGGCGAAGTGTCCATCAGTCCTTCCGTGCTTCCGTCCGTCCATTCGTTCTTGCTTTCGTACATATGTGCATTCATCCACCCGTCCATGTACTCATTCGTTCATCCGTGCGTCCGTCCATTCATTCATCCATCCATCCATCTGTCCTTTAATGCGTCCATCCGTCCGTCGGTTCCTGTGTTTGCCCATGCGTTCACCCGCGCGTCTGTTCATTCTTCTGTGCATTTGCCATTCGTGCATCTGCCCATGCGTCCTTCCTGTACTGCGTCAATCCATGCGTCCGTCCGTGCGTCCATCTCTGCGTTCATCCACGTGTTCAACTGTGCGTCCGTCTGTGTTGCTGTCCATGCTTGCGTCCGCACTTTCGTCCGTCTGTATATTTGTCCATCCATGCGTCCATCCCTGCGTTCTTCCATGCTTTCATCCTCCATGGGTGCGTCGGTCCATGCGTTCGTGTATTCACCCGTCCGTCTGTCCTTCCCTCTGCCGGTCTGGTCGTCCATCGGCTTCGCCCTATTTGTCATCAATCACCTGGAGGATATGCTGTGACTTTTAAAGCTTCAGCAAAATTCGGCCTTCCATCTAGCAAATTATTTATAAATCTATTTTTATGTTGCCTGGGTGCCCATCTCCTGTCTTGTGCTCTGATTTCACACTTATTTTCTCTACCCGACTTCCTGAAATTCTCGCAATTAGTCTGACAATTCTCCAAATTCAATTCAGTATTAAAGACCGTAGTTTTCATGAGGTACATAAACGCAAAAATCTTAATCTTTCTGTTTAGAAAGAGTGTTTAACACTCTCTTATACTAGAGTACTTTGTACTCTAGTATAGGAGAACTTATCGTCCTACCTGTCATTATCATCATCATCAGCCTGACTACGTCCACTGCAGGACAAAAGGCTCTCCCATGTTCCGCCAGTGAACCCGGTCCTGTGCTTGCTGCTGCGAATTGATACCTGCAAACTTCTTAATCTCATCTGCCCACCTAACCTTCTGTCTCCCCCTAACCGCTTTCCTTCTCTGGGAATCCATTAGTTACCTTAACGACCAACAGTTATCCTGTCTACGCGCTACATGACCGGCCCATGTCCACTTCTTCTTCTTGATTTCAGCTATGATATCCTTAACTCCCGTTTGTTCCCTAATCCACTCTGCTCTCTTGTTGTCTCTTAAGGTTACACCTACCATTTTTCCTTCCATTGCTCTCTGCGTCGTCCTCAATTTAAGCTGACCCTCTTTGTAAGTCTCCAGGTTTCTGCTCCGTAGCTATGTACCGGCAAAATGCAGCTGTTATATACCTTTCTCTTAAGGGATAGTGGCAATCTGCCTGAGAGTGCTTGCCAAATGTGGTTCACCCCATTCTTATTCTTCTAGTTACTTCAATCTCGTGGTTCGGCTCCGCGGTTACTACCTGCCCTGAGTAGACATAGTCCTTTTACAACTTTAAGTGCACTATTACCTATCTCGAAGCGCTGCTCTTTTCCGAGGTTGTTGTACATTACTTTCGTTTTTCTTCAGAATCATTTTAAGACCTACCTTTCTGCTCTCCTTGTCTAACTCCGTAATCATGAGTTGTAATTCGTCCCCTGAGTTAATCAGCAATGCAATGTCATCGGCGTAAGCGCAGGTTACTAAGGTACTCTCCATTAACTCTTATCACTAACTGTTCCCAATCTAGGCTTCGGAAAACCTCCTGTAAGCACGCGGTAAATAGAATTGGGGAGATTGTGTCCCCCTTGCCTTACACCCTTCTTGATTGGTATTCTGTTGCTTTCTTTATGAAGCACTATTGTAGCAGTTGATCCCCTGTAGATTTCTTCAAGGATGTTTATATATACTTCATCGACGCCCTGATTCCGCAGTGTCTGCATGACGGCTGATATTTCTACTGAATGAAACGCCTTCTCGTACTCTATGAAGGCTATGTATAGTGGTTGGTTATACTCTGAGCATTTCTCTATTACCTGATTGATAGTATGAATGTGGTCAATTGTTGAGTAGCCTGTTCGAAATCCTGCTTGTTCCTTTGGTTGATTGAATTCTAATGTTTTCTTTACTCTGTTAGCAATTACCTTTGTAAATAGCTTGTATACTACAGAGAGCAAGCTGATCGATCTGTAATTCTTCAAGTCCTCGTCATCTCCTTTCTTATGTGTTAAGATGATGTTAGCATTCTTCCAAGACTCTGGTACTCTTCCCGTCAAGAGACACCTCGTAAACATGGTGGCTAGTTTTTCTAACACAATCTGTCCTTCATCTTTAGCAGATCTGATGTTACCTGATCCTCACCAGCAGCTTTGCCTCTTTTATGCTCTTCGAAGCTTTTCTGACTTCTTCTACCATTACTGGTGGGGTGTCATCTGGGTTACTGCTAGTTCTTATAGTATTAAAGTCTTGGTTGTCCTTGATACTGTACAGATCTCTGTAAAACTCCTCAGCTATTTTAACTATCCTAACCTTATTGGAAGTTATTTTTCCTTCTTTGTCCCTTAGTGCATACATTCAATTTTTTTGCCTATCCCAAGTTTCCCTACCTGTAGTGTTCCTTAAATCCTGTCTGGCTGTCGCATGAATCGGCCCGCCAGGTCAAAGTTTAAGGACTTGCAGAACGCTCAGCCTACTTGAACTGGTCGCTGCTTTCATACTTGTGAAAACAGTTGATCAGAAAGCAAGTGTTTACCATATCTGAAGCGCAACATCAATATGTATGTATTTGGTGGTGTGTTCCTTTACTAAGAAATAGATAAGTAATTCTATTGAATCTACTGTTTATTACTCTGTACTAAAAACGCCAGAATTTGCACAGACAAGTGGGCATTTCTTACGCCGCGGTGAAAATGCCAAAAAAGGCGCTTTGCTGATAATATGATGGTGCCACTTCGCAGTAGCCTTGCGTTCTACACAGGCTCATGTGTCTCGACACTACAGCTAAATGGCGTACACGCTTCACGAAGCACCTACTTCATTATTTAAAAAAAAATGACGCTTATGAATTCCCTATCTTGGGATATCATAGAAAACTCGCTATTGAAGGAGAAATTTCAAATTTTACCTTGTATATCAACAAATGCACGCCATTGCAAGCAATACTGTCGTTTCAAAACTAAGCTCAGGGAATTTAGGTAGTTGTGATTTACATCTTTTATTATTCGTAAGAGAACAATTCAAGCCTTTTCCACACACCACAAAAACTGTTGGACTGCCGTGCTGTCACGTCTGTCATCAGGCATTACTTTTACTCGTAAGCTTCGACTGTTTCCATAAATCAAATGGTTGTGGTTTGTTTGTGCTTCAAACACAAGTCATGTGGATCCCACACGACAATGTGCTCATTCACAGCAGCACTAGAAAGCTACAGCCATGGTGCAGTTGTGATCCATTCCAACCACGAGCTTGCCAAAAACTCTAGGTACAATCAGGTTTAGGCAAGAATTGAAGTTGCTTTACATGAGCTCCTGTTCTAAATGATATGCAGGGCCGCATTACTGGTGTGCTATAGCGACCGAACTCTGCTGCTCCTTTCAGTTGCAGCTGCCATCTAATTAAATAAAGTGTTGCATCTTCCCTCCGGAATCTTTTACATAACCCATTTTCTTGTCCCTATATCAAAAAACTTCTTCTTCTTCCTTGACAGCCATGGTCCGTAGAATGCAATAGTATAATTTCAGAGTGAAAAATTGGAGGCAGAAGAAAGGTAGTTAAAGCAGTTCAACAGAACCGGTATTTTATCCTGCACAAAGAAAAGGAATTGGAAAGATTCGGACAACAGCAAATATAAAAAATAAAGAGAAGAAGAAATACAACGTTTGCTTCCAGCAGTATTATCTGTAACACGGCATGAATAATTGTTTGCAGCCGGTCGTTTGATGTTGTTGTCCTCATAAACTCTAACAAAGCTTGAGTGACATTACTATGTTTTACTTTTCGGAATAGCATTTGAGGATAATTGCTTGATCTCAGAACGCGGTCTCGGCAGAAAGAAAAGACGTCGGTCGCCAGGGGCCTGATTATCAATGGAATGCTTCGTCTTTTATGCATAACTATTCATTGTCATGCACTTTCCCCTTTCCTCCCCTCAAGTGTAGAGTAGCCAACCGAGCCAAGCTTGAAAAACCTCCCTGTCTTTTCTGCTATTTCTCTCTCTCTTTTTACAATAAATACCATTACGGCGTAAATGTAAAGCGAAAAAGACACAGACAAGAAAGTAAACAAAGCCGTAATGCATGAGTACGAACTAGCTCACCTCTTCGTTTTCCTTCACCCAAATACCACTAGTCGTGCCCTGCCCTGCACCTGCCTTAACGAAACAAAAAAATATGATAAGAATCGAGGAACTGCCCTGAAATGCTACACCTTCTGTTTCAAGCAGTGCTTGCAGTTTTGTGGGTTGAAGCGATCGTATCAAAATAAAGCAGAAAGGGTGGACGACGAACCCCCCTTCTTCACCTCCGGTATTCTTTTTTTGCATTGCTGATTTGCTCGCAAAATAAGTACGTAGAAGGGAGGAAAATAAAAGTGTGCATGCTTATAGGAAAAAGACAAACTCAATAGTATACCAATTTGAATATTATCTAGCGCCCCAAGAATGGTTAAGACCTACCACTTGCATCGCTTGCTAAAATAGGCTACCACTCAAAGGAAGCCCCTTAAACTTAGGACAATCTGTCTCTCTTTTATTATACTTAAACTTGGCTCTTATTTGCATTATTGATGATGCAAATGTGGAAGGGGGTCTAGGAAAGACTGTACAAAGCGATAAAACACTCTTTCTCTTTCCGGATATTATTTTTCTCTAATTCAACTTGATTGGCATAAAGGACGCTCCGTAATAAACCTGATGTAGGCATTGAGTGCAGAAGTGTAAAGCGTTTTAGTTGCTTCCAGGAGAGGGAGAGCACGACAAAAAAAAAGTGTTTTCGCTTCAACCTCAAGTCAAGCAGCTTCGCCTCGCTCATAACATGGTATCTTTCAGCCATCATGGCGGCTTGCGAAAATGCGAAGAATTAGACTGTAGACGCCAACACTACGCGAAGTGTTTTCTTTCAAGCTTGCCCTAAAACTTGCTCTGCCATAGCAATAAAGAAGGCCCACGGTTTTTTGGGCTAAGAAGACTGAATTGACAGCCACGCTAGTAAGTGTTGATTCATCTTGGATAGAGCTACGCAGTGAAAAGTAGAACTCAGATAGAAAAGAATGAGACATAATTAGCGTTGTTTATTTCTTTCTGTCCCTCTCGCTCTGCAAAGCTGCGTTCACTTATTTCAATGCGTATACGAAAAGCTACACTTAGTTACGCTACAGCGAAAAATATTCACTACTGATATAAATTCAAGGTGGTAGCGGCTGCAATTAGCCTGTTCCTGTAAAAAAGGTAGAAAGCTCTCCTAAATTTCGTTCAGAAAGAGACACTTTCTGGCTATTTCGAAAATGTTTATCGGGCACTTGAGACTGCAAGGATTTGGAGCATCCTGTAACAAGCAGACAACTCTATGGCACGCGAAAATTGTTTACGAATAGCGAAAAACAAACGACCAATTTTTTCAGCATTGAATGTTGTTTGTTCTCAAAATT
Source organism: Rhipicephalus annulatus (assembly GCA_013436015.1). Classification (NCBI taxonomy): domain Eukaryota; kingdom Metazoa; phylum Arthropoda; class Arachnida; order Ixodida; family Ixodidae; genus Rhipicephalus; species Rhipicephalus annulatus. The sequence goes on along the minus strand of WOVY01007924.1, from coordinate 7,292 downwards.
TTAGGCAGTATTACCTAAGTGGTCACCACAGGACTTTGTTTTTGCTACATTTGTGTCATATCATTACGACCAGGTGTTGTGCGCTTGAACTAAGCAAGTTTTACCAATCGTAAACAGCTAATGATTATAGTAGAAGGAAACAATGCGGGTACGTTTTAAGCTATGATCGGCTACATTTTCTCAAAACGGTTTGTGCTTACACTGTTAGCATCACCGCGTATACATGTATGGTCAACGCCATTGAAGATACATTGAGGAGAACTATCATTGTACGCTTGGAATGCGATACATCTGTACATTTCAAAACAAACTTGTTGACAAGGTACTGTATTAGGCTAGGGTACTGTATTATTGGGAATATAATAATTATCATAAAAGTTATAACGCACTGAGAGAGAGAGAGAGAGATAAATAGAGAAAAAAGGCAGGGAGGTTAACCAAGCATAGCTCGGTTGGCTACCCTACACTAGGAATGGGGGGACAGGGAGAATAATAGAAATGAAAGAGATAGAAAAGAAAAGAAGTAAGAAAGAGAAGGATGAATAGTGAGCTCGCGACTACACAGCACGGTCTCACACTGATTTTTCACAACCGGTCGTGAAGTCTAGTGGTCCTTAAGAAGTGCATGAAGGCTTTCGTGGTTTTGCGCGTATGGGAAACCTGCGGCCAAGGTCCCAGAATCTTCTTTTCTGTAAGCGGCCATTAACGCAGTTGACAGAGCTAGGCTTCCAAAATACGTCGTTCAGACTAATATGCTGGTCAATGACATAGAATGTACTCAAGCGTTTCCTCGCAGGCGTAGATGTTGCTTGCCAAAGTGCTTGCCATTCCAAGAATAACGCACTGAAAACCCCATTTCGTTTAAGAAGAAGCAAGGCAGAATATATTGTATTGGAACCCATGTGTGTCTGTACAAGAAAACGCACTAACAGCTGATGAAAGCAAACGTGCTCTCTTTGCTTCCTGCTTTCAAAGCACAATTACTACTCAGCAGATTTTTCACAATACCCAAAAATTAGTTGAACTATACCAAGCCATAGTTCTCAGAGGGCCGCCATGAATATAATTGTATTCATGCTTCACACTGTGTTCTTGGTCTAGAAATTTTTGTGCTAGTAACGCAGTTTTTTGTATAACAGCAAATTATTGGTGTATGCAGGATCAAACTGACCATACCTCTATAGTTTTTTTAGGCATAACTAGGCAAATGCTCACTGTAGATGAAAAATCGCATCATGCAGCGTGGGAATGCGAAGGTTACTTTTCTCTCAGGATTAGCTATGCTGAACCTGCTACGATTACAGTAGAATCGCTTATACTGGTATGACAGGTGTCAGCGTCGAATGACCTAACGTGCAAGCTTCTTTTTAGCTGAAGAGGCCGCCACGTTGAAGGCGTCAAGGATATTAAGCCAAATACGTTCTGCTGCCTTTCCAACAAGGGAATGTGTGTCATCATCGAAGAAGCCTGCCTCAGCTGGAGGCTGATCAGGTACAAGTGCAATAAAGTACTATGAAGGTTCCAGCTCATGAAGGACGTTGATCAGCGCTAAAGCTTGCACCGCTGCTCCTACTCAGCGTTTTGTAAACTCGTGAGACGAATGTTGTCGACATTAATGCCATTCTCACCAGGATTGGAGGTGGTAAGGCGCTCTAACCGGAATAGGTGCGTCTTTTTGAGCGGCCATTCATCATGACCATTTACGCCAATAAGTCATGCACATCAAACAAAGTACGTGGATATTATCGCTACCTGCACCAATGACAATATAAATGTGTGTACATACATTTTGTTCTTGCGCCTGTAGATAGAAGTAATAGCTTTGTATAATATATGACATTTTTATAAGCTCTGTGTGATGTGCTCAACATCTTCTTTCACAGTTAAGCTTCACTGAGTAAACCAACGCACAATTTATAAGTTCACAAAGAGTGGTTCACCAAGTGTAGTGTAAGCTGAATTCAATCATTGACAGAATGGTCTGCAGAGGAACGAATCACCGAGACTGGCTGAAAGTTCAATATGGGCCATTTTAGGCAGTGCATTCCAAACTAGATGCTCATAATTGTCTTTGAAATACCGAATTCAGGCTTGTAAGGTCAAATGAAAATTAAGTACTTGATAGTCATCTTTATGTCCTTGTAAATAAGGCAAGAACCCTTAATTGTTTACGCAACAGTACGCAGCTACACAGTCCACAGTTTCTGCAATCGAACAGATACATCCCTCTAGCATTGCCATAAAGTTCAGAGTGGTACTTAGTATTTTTTACATAAGAACCATAAAACAAGGAGGACTTGCGAATTTCATGCAAGTATTTGGATAAGTCTTACAATAAAGGCGGCCGCTGCAAAATCACAAGTGTGAACATTAGAGCAATTGTTATTTTGAAATTATTTTTAACATCATGTATTTCTCGTACTGCTCTACAAACGCCTATTTTAGACACTATCAGAACAGCCATGCGTATTATATTTTACATTTCAAATATAACTGAGCAACATCAAATTATTAACTCACTGTTGCAGCTGCTACATGTGTGAGTATAACGGCAGTACTTAGAAGAAATGACGACTTCCGAAAGTTGTAGAGAAACCATTGCGAAGTACAATAACCAGCGCTTGTAGAGGTACTTTAGTTAAAAGCTTTGAGAAGTGACAAGATATATCAGGTGTCCGTTATATATCCGCCGCAACATAACCTTCTCTCATGCCGAAGCCAAAGTTCAGCGGCTATTGAAAAGGAACGACACAAATGTCGTTTCTTAATGAGTTCTTGAAGCAAAATTTTTGCGAGTCTCAAAACAGGGCACTGAGGGTCAGTTCATTACTACTTTGGCCTTTTTATACTTCAATGTGGTATTTCTCTTTATCTGCTTTGATGGATCACTAAGATGTTTGTTTGCGAATTCTTTTTTAGCAATACTGTGTAGACATTAGCGACATTTACACAAGATCGCAATGCATTCGATAGGCTAGAACTTTTAATGGGTTGTTGAAGGTTGAATTGGTTTATAGGCCCATTGTTAAAACAGGGTTTATTCAAAAAGTGAGGGCGGTTTGCTAAATATGAACAGTTACACGTCTGTATAAATATTTATTTGTGCAGCACCATCCTTTCGTTATTCGCGAAGGTATGAAGTGATTGTTGACTAAGTATTCGCCTGCTTAACGGGCAATGCAGATAAGACAGTCTGATAGAATCGTTGCTCCCCCCAATTGGGAGGTGCGAGCTGTAGTAGGATATTTGGTGGCCTAATGTCGTCTATGTTGTTCTCAGAATTATGCGAGTTGTGCGAATTTCTTAGACCTGCACTGATAAGTGATGGAAAGGTGAACAACAACTTGCTGATACTTCACAAAGGCCTCAAAGTTTCGCGACAAAGAGTGAAGGGCGTGCTCAGCAGCAAGGCTTATGAAACTGTGCAAAAAGTGAACAGAGAATCAGGATCCAATCAATTCTCACAGTAGTCTCACATAAATTACACTTGTTTTTTGCACTTCAATTTACGCAATTTCAACAGAATCGCTCGATATTCACATTGTGTGCATGTTCGAAACCAAAATGCGACTAAGTGAAACAGCGAAAAGATCTGCAGCGGCAAAGGTTTATGCCGAAAGAATACTGAAAAGTTTTGTGGGCTATTATCCCAATGACTATTTGTGAGCTGAAAATTGAAATTTGATCAACGATTAACACTTACCAGCTTCATATAATTTTTATTTTGTTGACTACACTTTATTATACAAGATTTCAACCGAAAAGCGAATATTTCACAAACTTTTTATAAGCTGGATGCCGAAATGCGACCAACTCAAGCAGCAAGAAATTGGGGGCAATCCTAAGCATTGCCTTTGAAAAGCTGAACAAGACACCAATAAACTGTCGCTTGGGCCTACCTAAACCGCGGAGTGCTTATTTTTATTGCACGATGTTACTCGAGAAGTTTAAATTTTGGATTACCATATAGTAAGTAATAAATTTTAAATATGCTTGCGCCAGTAAAGCGTTCGTATATGGGTGCATTTTTTCAAATCAGTAGCATGATTTGAAACTACAAGCAATTATGTGCGTGAAATTCTTTGTAACTTGCTAAGAAGCCATAATCGTTTGCTTGAAACCATAAAGTCGTTTTGATAGTCGCACGATCGTAAGCCCGAGGCGATGAACCCTTGTACCACCCAATATAACTGATATATTATATTCATTGGCGAGGCCTCTATACAGAAGACGCGTGTTTGTAAATCATGACCATAATTTTACTTGCATTTTCAAGCAGAGGAAATTGGTTTTAAAATAATACTGAAAAACTAATCTGCAATACTGACGAATCTACGAAATTATCTTTGCTGGATGCGACTGTTTCGATAAACAGAGGTGCTTTTCATATTTTTGAACTGTAGGCTGTATTTTTTGTAGCCTGCTGCCACTTCACGAGAGCTCGAGCCGTGACCTCACAATTGGCGTTGCACATGCAGGGTGCATGTGTCCCTGTCCTCCTCTTTCTTTACTCAACTTCTCTACATCTCACTCTCCTTTTCCACAGAAGCGCTGATGACGGGTCGTGATGTCACCATCGCCGAGGCATACGCAGGATGCATGTGTTCATGTTCTCGACTTTCTTTTCTCCGCCTCTCTTTTTTACCCACTCCCCTCTTTTCCTCATAAGCGCTGATGATGAGCCGTGACTTCGCTGTCGCCGAGGCATACGCAGGATGCAGGTGTTCTTGTCCTCCTATTTGTTTTTTCACCGCCTCTCTTTTTACCAACTCCTCTCTTCCACAGAAGCGCTGATGATGAGCCGTAACTTCACCGTCACCGAGGCACATCCAGGGTGCACTTATCCCTGCCCACTTTCTTTTCTCCGCCTCTTTTTTTTTAGGGGCGAAGCTCCTTTAGGCAGCACTTGCTCATTCCTCGTCGTAGTACGTAACATGTGTTACGCTTTGACTTGCAAAGTGGTGCCGGTGGGAGATTTCTCCTGTGCGTTGTTGAACAATAAAAATTTGCAGCGTGTGCGTTAGCTAAACGCCGAATTCTCCTGTCTCTCATTCTCCATTAGCAGTCACTGGCATGTACATTAAGCACTATCTGGCAAGAAAGGGTTGCTACGCTATACTCGCTGGGTGTAACCTCCTTAGTTTAAGAAAGATTTACCGAGCGTTGAGCCGCAGTGCCATGAATACAATGAACTAGTATACACCACGAATGAGCTCGAGGTGGTTAAAGTTAGGAAGTAGATACGAAGCGCAAGCCGTACGAAAGTAAAAGCCGAATTCTTCTGTCTCTTATTTCCCATTAGCAGCCATTGTCATGTACATTGAGCACTGTCTGACAGGAAAAGGTTGCTACGTTAAACTCACTGGGCGGAACCTCCTTGGTTTTAGAAAAGTTTAGCGAGGGTTGGGCCGCAGTGCCATGAATACATTGAACTAGTATATACCATGAACTCAAGGTGGTTGAAGGTGGGAAGTAGACCCGAAGCGCAAGCCGTAAGAAAGTATGTACCACCTCTCGTTTAGTCCTTGGAATGTCCGCTGGATGGCGGTGTTTCTATATGCGGTATATTTGATGAAAAGGTGCGAGATGGTAGTACTTGGAGTTCTGACTAGATGGAAGAACGATCACACAGACAGATGCATGGATGGACGCACGGATGGCTTCACGGATGGCTGCACAGATGGCTGCACGGACGGATAGATGCATGGATGTACGCAGGGGCAGACGCATGGACGAACGCAAGGACGTACGCACAGATGGACGTGTGTTCGCATGAACAGATGCACGCACGGACGGGCGAATGGACGCACGGATGGTCACACAGACGGATGCATAGACGGACGTAAGCAAGAACGAATGGACGGACGGATGCTTCGCCCCACTCTACATCATCATCATTCACCCCGTGGATATGCTGCCTAATGCATCCCACTCTCTCCCCCCCCCCTTCCACAGAAGCGCTGATGACAAGCCGTGGCGTCACACTCGCCTAGGCGCTTGCGGTGTAAACGTGTTCCTATCCTCCTCTTCTCTACCTCTGTTTTCGTTCCACTCCGACCCTTCCAAAGAAGCGCTGCTGAAGAGTCATGACATCCCAATAGCCAAAGCTAACGCAGGCTCCACGTCTTCGTGTCCCGCAATTCCGCTTTTCCTCCTCTCCTTTCATCGAACTTTTCACCGTTCCACTGAGCACTCATGCTTTACTTACAGCCGAGAGCATTGTTTTCTGTTGGTGCTGTTTGTATCGGTTCTGGGTACCGTAGGGAGAGATGAATGAGCACAGGGATGCCGGCAACGGCTTGCATCCGTGTCTTTACGTTGATATACATTTCATAGACTTGCTGCTCTTTCGGAGGTTTCGTTCACATGACATGTTGCAAAACTGGTATGGTATGACATCACTGCATGGCGAACACAAGCTACAGAGACCCTGACATGAAAATCATGACATGCGTGTTATGTAACAGCATGACATGTCACACTCATCATGCGTTCGCGGCCGTTTCGCTAGTTTTGCATATACCAAACTTCACCTTACGGGACGTGAATGGATGAGCCAGGTAAGTGACTGGTGCAAACATGGTAATCATGAGATCCGTGTCATGTAACAACGTGATTGCATGCCACGCCCAGGAATGCGCTCGCGGTGGTTTCGCTAGCTTCGCCTGTACCAAACTTAGTATTACGGGACGTGAATGGATGATGAAAGTATGTGACGGGAGCATACATGATGATCATCAGGTGCGTGTCATGTAAAGCATGACGATATGTCACACTCATTATGTAGTCGCAGCTGTTTCATTAGCTTCACATATGCCAAATTTGGTATTACGTCAAGTGAATGGATGACGATGGTTTGTGACTGGTGCAAGCATGATGATCGTGAGATGCGAGTCATGTAAAAGCATGACTACATGCCATACTCAAGGCGCCAATACACTTTGACGTGACCCAGTGCGCGTGCGCGCCAGCGTTCGTTTCGCCGCGTCACACCGGCGATGCCTTGCCAGGCGCCAATCTGCCTTCCATATAAGCGCAGGCGTGGGCCACGCTGTGTTGATTTGATGCGTGCGTGTTCAAGCGCGCCTGGCGTCCCTCCGTCACGAAGGCAGGCAGATGTGGTGCTGTCTCGGAGAAATAGTCGATGCAAATTGCAGCACGTCACATTTCGCTCCCGTTGCTGCCGGGCTGCACCGACGGACGCTGGTGGCGCCGGTCGCGCCTGGCGTCAGACTAAAGAGTGCTTGTGTTTGCTAGATTAGAGTCACTGCGTCGAGCGTGCGCGCACGTCA
>WOVY01007923.1:0-40019 GCA_013436015.1 Rhipicephalus annulatus | reverse complement strand
GGCGAGCGTCCAATAGATGTGGTAGACCTTAGTCGATAGCGAGAGTTACGTGCGTTTTAGCAAGTGTCTGAGTATGCATTCATTGCGTACGAAGGGCATAGGATGTCCACGCCATGTATTTGCTTGTGGTAGTAATTGTGGGGAAGTGTTGTGACCTGAACTTGGCCCAGTCAGTGAGACGGGCCTAGCCCCAGTGTTAGCTCATTTCCTGAATTTGTGTGAAAGCAATACGCGGCAGAAAGTAATGGCTACATAGAGTTTTCTCGAAATTCTCCCGTGTAGCAACACGGATGTTACGGGTGAGGGTTAAATCGGGACAAGTATCACACGACACCGAGTTACCGCAACGTGTGGTATGTGCTGGATCAGTGAGCAATATGAGACTGAGCGAGGAGATGAGCTCCTTCAGCTGTCGACTGGGGTCTTCACACAGTGGTAGCCCCAGCGACGGCTGGGCTCGTTAAAGTCTCAACTTATCACAAATAGTTCATGGGACACTGTACGCAGCATGATTTCACGAAGGACACACCCGAGAGATGAGCGTGGCAGTACACATTCAAAATATAAATAGAGGGTTGTCTCCTGCGCCGAAGGAGTACTGAAACCATACCGTGGTCGGACGGGAGGTCCAGATCGAGATCGATCTGAATCGCCGTGTACGCCTTATGCACGAACAGGGAAGAGGTGGTGCCACCTGCGTAGAGGCAGTATCCGGAAAGGTTCGGTGTTAAGCCAGATTCCTGGAGTGCCAAGACGGCCAGCTGAGAACAGAGAGATGGAGTAAAGAGAGAAAGGTATGCGCGTTTTCACCTATTCCTGAAACCTCTAGAATTCCACTGTATGATTTCAAATTTTTAGGGTGGTATTGTATGGAGGGAAAGTTTGGTAGCCAACAATTAGGTCCTAGATTTTAGATGCCCCTTCCATGTCTTGTTCGAAGTTTTGGGAGACAGGAAGAGATATGGAAACTCAGTTACCGGAGTTCGATGTGGCTTGCGCCACCTCGAACTCCGCCACCTCCTGGTGCCGGGGAGCAGAACCGGTACTAATTTGTGAAAGAGAACGGGACCGTGATGTTTTGCGTTTTAAACTGAGTGTTCGCCCAGGCCTGGATGGCCTGCACTACCTCAGTGCTACTCAGCCGTTGTTACTACACAGTGGAACTGCAGAGGTTTCAAGAACCACAAGAAGCGGGCTCATTTCCGCCTCTTTGTGAGACCTTTGAGTTCCTCGTTGCCGTGGTTGCCATTCAGGAACCCGGCACCGACGTCAAACTCACAAATTACACTACATTTCACCACAACCCGGAGACATGTATACTTGTTCACGAGCAATATACTGCCCAGGAAGTCACACTCCCCACAACACCGTCTTTCCCCTACACGATGGTGTCGGTGCTGCCTATAAGGCGATTTGACCCACCTGTTCATATTTTAAACATTTACTGTCCCCCAAAACTTAAGAACGTCACGTTCAGCGCACCTTTCACACAAGCTATGCAGGTGGCAGGACGGGACCCCCTCCTCATCGTCCGCGACTTCAATGCCCCAAGCAGGTTATGGGGTTACCCACGGGAGGACACGCGTGGGAAGGAAGCTTGCGGAACTTCTTTCTACACTTGGACTCACCCTCCACACTGATCCCGCCAGCCCAACACGCGTAGGCAACTCTGTTCAACGAGATACTTGCCCGGACCTCACAATTACACGCATCATACGCCATGCCGACTGGCTGAACACACAGGACACTCTCGGTAGTGATCATTGTGTATTAAACACAACCGTGTACATGCGTCCCTTAAAACGCCCACTTACACAAGCTCATATCCCAGACTGGACAACTTTCCGCACCACTCTACCTATTGTAGACCCTCTCCAGTCGGGATATGACACCTGGTCTAAATCACTGACGTCTACACTGAAACAACACGAACAGCTGATACAGCTCACGGAAACTCAAACGGACGTGGACAACCACCTCCTCCAACCACCTCCTTTGGCAGGCCCGCCGCAGCCTCACCAAACGATGGAAAAAACAGAAACATAACAGACGCCTCAAGAAACGCATCCTAGAACTCACGGAGCAAGCTGCGGAATATGCTGCTCAGCTAGCCGACACTAACTGGGTGGACAGGTGCAACACGGCTGCACGCCAGATGTCTGGTCGCAACACGTGGCGCCTGTTTCGCGTTCTCATCGATCCAACACAAACACGCACGGAAACTCAACGTCACTTACATAAGGTCATGCACAACTTTACAGGAACGACAACACAGCTGGCAAACACGCTCAGGGACCGATACCTGTGCACCACCAAGGACCCCCGGACGGCCGCATACTCCTACGCAGGCAAAAAGAACACGCAGTTGGACACCCCGTTCCAGCTCCACGACCTCCAGGCGGCCTTACGCAAGATGAAGCGTGGCACTGCACCAGGGCGTGACCAGGTTACGGTCAAACTGTTGGCCAATCTTCCCGACGCAGCCTACGCCACTCTCCTCAACTACATCAATAGCATTTGGTACGGAGAAACTCCTCTCCCTCTTGAATGGAAATCAGCTCTCGTGACCTTCATCCCGGAGGCAGGTAAACCTATTGACGTGGAGAACCTTCGCCCTATCTCCCTCACGTCTTGTGTCGGCAAGCTAATGGAAACGATGGTGCGCGACCAGACCTCTCCGAGTTTCTAGAAACACAACACACTTTTGCGGACACCATGTTTTGGATTCCGCTCTCAGAAGTCAGCCCAAGATATACTTCTGCAGCTCCACCAAGACATATTAGATCCTGTTGAATGCCCCCACAATGACAAGGTAGTCCTGGCCTTGTATCGTAAAGGGGCAGTCGACAACGTGAAGCATGAGGTAATCCTTGACCACCTCAGTCAGACCAACTGTGGTTACAAAACATTCAATTATGTTAGACAGTTTCTTACAGACCGTCAAGCCTACATACGCATACAAGATGAGGAACATGGGCCTTACGTCATCGGCTCGAGGGGAACTCCGCCCCGCCGCGGTGGGTCTAGTGGCTAAGGTACTCGGCTGCTGACCCGCAGGGCGCGGGTTCGAATCCCGGCTGCGGCGGCTGCATTTCCGATGGAGGCGGAAATGTTGTAGGCCCGTGTGCTCAGATTTGGGTGCACGTTAAAGAACCCCAGGTGGTCTAAATTTCCGGAGCCCTCCACTACGGCGTCCTCTCATAATCATATAGTGGTTTTGGGACGTTAAACCCCACATATCAATCAATCAATCGAGGGGAACTCCTCAAGGCGCGGTCCTCTCTCCCTCCTATTTAATATAGTCATGCTTCATCTTCCCCCCAAATTGGCTTCATTACCAGGGATACATCACGCTCTTTACGCGGATGATATCACGATCTGGGCCACGCAAGGTATCCTGGGTCACATGGAGTCCATGCCTGCAAGCAGCAGCGACTGTAGTCGACGACTACGCAACCTACTGCGGACTCCAGTGTGCCCCGGCTAAGTCAGAATTTGTGCACGTACATCCCTCCCCTCAGGACACAACTCAGCTCCATATCAGTCTTCCCTCGGGACCGATCCGTGAGGCCAAGGAGATCCGCGTTCTTGGCCTTTTCATACACCACCAACGCAAGGCCGACACCACAATAGCCAAACTTCGCACGGTGGGAGACTAGGTGGGCCGTATGGTCCGCCGGGTCTCCAACAAGCGAGGCGGATTACGAAGCAGGGATGCAATGCGGCTTGCCCATGCTTTCGTAACGAGTAGAATACTCTACTCGACTCCCTACTTGCACCTACGCAAACACGAGGAGGATCAACTCGAGGTCATCCACCGCCAAAGTAATCAAGCGGGCTCTCGACCTCCCTATCACCGCGTCCAACCGGAGACTTCTGGCCCTAGAGACTTCTGGTGGTGAATACCTACCGGGAACTTCGGGAAGCCCACCTCGTTAACCAATACACGCGCCTTGCACAGACCCATTCCGGTCACCACCTCTTGGACCGAATACACATCAAACACGATTACTATATTGAGGAAAGGTTGAGAGTGCCAGAACCTTGGAGACGCGCCCTCCGGGTCCGACCCCTTCCCCGCAACATGTCCAAAGAAAACCACAGTGGTCGCCGCCAGGCGCGCACGGAAGCGTTGCAGCGACACTTTGGTCAAGAGGAACACGTGTGCTATGTGGACGTTGCCGGCCCGCACCATGGGGGGTGGTATACTGCCGCAGTCATACACAACGCAAACACCGTAAACGGGCTCACTTTCAAAGCCTACAGCGCAACACACGCGGAGGAGATTGCCATTGCTCTGGCTCTCACCTATTCTTCTTCTAAACATATCATCACCGACTCACGAGGGGCCTGTCGAAACTATAAGCTAGGGTGGGCTTCACCGCTTGCTCGGCGCATACTGGAACCTAGCTGCCGATACGTTAATGCAACTCCGCGAAATCTGGTTTGGGCACCCGGTCACCAAGGACTCAGGGGTAACGAACAGGCCGATCAGGCCACCCGCGCACTCTCTTCCGGGCTATCTCCCTGTCTTTGGAAGCCTACTCGCAATCAGACAATTCGGCCCTCTCATTCAAAGATATTACCAATTACTACAAGGAGGAGCACCGGAGCTATCCAGACCCTTGTAAGGGACTGCATTGCGCTGACGAGCGCCTCCTTTTAAAACTGTTTACCAATACTGTAGTGTGCCCGGCGGTGCTAAAACATTTCAATTCATCCTTTGATGGCACGTGCCAGTTCTGTAATAAGGTGGCTGACACCTTCCACATCGTCTGGGCGTGCCAGTCTAATCCATCTATCCCCCCCAACCCCAATCCACGAGAGAGGGACTGGGAGGCGGGCCCTGCTCGGCTGTCAAGACCTGAAGGCCCAGAGGCTCTGGTTCAACGGGCGTGGGCAGCGTTGCTCGCCAATGGAGCCCGAATAGGGGTTCCACCTAGTGCTGTGAGGGTAGGAGGCCAATTAGGCCCCAACCCAATAGCCTCTCTGTACCCATTTATTGGTTAATAAATGTTTTCACCACCACCACCTCAGTGCTCTGCGTTGCACAGAAAACGTGAAGATATGGTGTAGGAGAAGATTTGCAAGGCGCGGAAGGCACTCCTCAAGGGTCAAAGTTGGATCTAAGGGCAGTGGAGCCGGAGGTTTCTTAGGAGCCAACGGCGACACAGGCGAGGCAGCGGCAGCTGCGTGGGGCGTCGGGGTGTTCGGTTATGGCACAGCCAGAGGGCTAAGCTTGGGGGTGGTGACCGGAGTGGCCGTCTGGGCAGGGACGGTGGTACCAGAAACTTGTGGAGTGCGCTGTTACATGGGTGCAACTTCTTTGGTTAGTACTGCGATTTGCTTCTGAAAGCCCGCGTTCTGCTTGCAGAGAATTGCAAGTTCTGGGGAGGAAGGAGCAGAAGGAGGGGGAAAGAGAGGCCAGGGGGCATAAACTCCTACCCAACTGCTTCCTTGCGGTGGCGCCGAGATGCAGTGAGTGGTGGATATTCCTTAGTGTCGGCCGGACGCGATGAACCAGGTTGTTTTGCAGAGGCACGCTTGTTGTGGAGTGGTGCTGACGTGGACCCGCGACAAGGTGTCGAGGTCAGCATGAATTTCAGGTATTTGACCATTAAATTTTTGGCCTCGGTCTCGTGAAGACCTTGGCAGAGTAGGCACTTGGGGTGGCAGTCGTGGTCGCCTAGGCCTTCGGCAGCGAGAGTGCCACACTTGGCACAGGAGTCCGGGTTAGGGTGAGGGCACGCAGACGGCTGATGGCCGATGGTGCCGCATTTAGTACATGCTCGAACTGTCTTCTTATATGGCCGAACGTACGCTGCCACACAATGGTAAAAAAGGAAGCGCGCGAGCTACGTGCCCTCGAAGGTCACCACCACCATCGTGGAGTCATCGACTTTACAACTGCAGGGACAGTTCCTTGGGACCAGTGTAGTACCCACTCAATCTTTTGAGAGGTCTCGGCAGGGTTGATGGTGAATGCACCTTTGCATGTCTCACCGGAAAGCTTGGTACTACCTCGAACAGGTAGCTCCTGGTCCCCCACCAGCAGGTGGAAGTCTTCAAGGGTTTTTTTAGCTTTTTTAAGCTCGTTTGTGCAGTGGACGATGATGTTCTGTTCCCAGATAGGCCAAACGTGGACTTGTGCGGTGGTCTCAATTCCCAGGTAGGCCCAGATTACTCGCCCAGATGATCATCTGGGACGAATGTTCCGAGCTCGCAAGGAACGCGCGGCTTGAGGACGACGACGTAATAGTCTCTGAAGAGGCGAGGAGTCTGACGCGGATGCCACTTGCATTGCTTCGCTGGTGGCGAAGGAGCAGAGGTTAGCGCGGCGTCTGTTGAACAGCGCGCACCTCTGCAGCGTCTCATTGCGGGGACGCGGGCTCTGATTTCACTTTCTGGCGCTTTCAGATGTTCACCATATCCTCGAGATATTCGTTCTTCGAGGGCACAAGATTGTCGGCAGAAGAACTCTCTTTGTTTGCAACTTGCATTGATGTAGAGCCATAACCCGTAACCCCGGTAGCTGTCGCCATCACTGGGCTCAAAACCTCGACGAGGCGTGCTAAGCCTAATGAGACACAGCTTAGTGAGGACGCGCGATAGCTTGGGATGAAAACAGTCTCTCTGGGTACCGAAGATGGACCCACGTGGACGAAAGTGGTATCCGGGGGAAGCACAGAACTTGGCGACGACGACAGATCCAGTCGTAGTGCAGATTGTGGTCATGGCTCGAAGAAATTCGAGAACATCCACGGAGCTGATGCGAGAAGCGTCTGTCACCAATGACCGCTCGTAGCACTCCTGCTGTGCGAAGTTGCCTTTCCAGGATGGAAGAAGCGGTCCCACTGAAGCGTTGGTGTTGTCCAAAGTATCGTTGTGTTGTGGGCTGCCACAACAATGCAAGCAGCGCCAAGAGACACTCTGCACGTGTGAAGTTGTATAAGATCCCCAGCAAGTGAAAGCCAGGTGAACACTGCAGTGTTCGCGAAAGATAAAGCAAGCATGACACGAAAGCTGAAAAAAAGAACGAAACGAGCACTTGATCTTGACTCGCTGTGGTGCTCAGCTTGCTCCTTCGTGGCGCAGTCATTGAATAATGCTCCCGTGGCATGGAGTACATGACTTCAATACTTCTGTTACATTTCAATGCCATTATCCTATATTTTTAGTTAATATTTATATTTTAGCCCGCCACAAATGTTTGCATATGATAGTACACGGCTGCTGCTGCTACATACCACATCAAAACAACATTGTATGATTTCACCTTACGCTTTTAAAAAAAGGTAGTAGTACTTGCTAACTTTGGGGTTAGTAGTAGTTTTTCACATATGTTACAACCATCGTAGTAAGTGCAGGTAGCAACAACATGCATGAATTGTAACAGGTACTACTATTACCGTTAATTATATCTTTAGTACCAAACTGTTACTACCCTAGCCGTTACTAACCATAATTAGTAACTTGTGGGGTTTAAGAAAAAAGTAGTAAGCAGTACTACCATGCTCAATTGGGCACTCTGTTTCCTTATTATTATAATGGTCAATTAGTTTTGCATTACTACACAACCTCGGGTAATTGCGTGGGATATATCATGAACGTGAAAAATACATAATTATAACAGATTTTTTAATTATTACTGGCTTTTCATGTCATACAAACATCAATATAGGTCACTACAAACCAAGGCTATACACAAGTGAAGCGATGACGAGACAGTCGCGGAACTATTCGTTTTCACAGTGCTAACATTTCTTTAGGTTCATCAAGGGTTCAACCCTAGAAAGCCATTCCAGAACAAAGTCTTGTTGTTTGAGTATATGAACGAATTCAGCAATTCTTTCGCGGAAAAAAACGCAAACAGGACGCCTGTCAGGGTCACAGTAGTAACCGGCCCACCATAGACAAAATAGGCCTTGCGGCATTTAATTATCAAAAGCAGTTCATACTGTCTTTCTACTATTAAAAACCTAATACCCAATAAATGTAAGAGAAGTCTTTTATTAGAGTTCACTGTAAAACATCCAGAAGCAGACTCCTTCCCAACAATGCAAAAAACTTCATTTATTGTCTCCGGCTTTCTGCAAACGAAACACTTCAAACACAATGACATATCAAACCCTCTATCCTCTAAAAACTCTTAACCGGTAAAGCTCCAGAATGTAACCTGAAGAAAAAATTGGCAGATACCACGTACAGTGAGAATCGATGATATGCGAAGCACGAATGAGAAATGTTGATATGTGACTTTGAAATCAGCACAACGTTGCGAGGTGGACATAAATGATACCATTCATCGCTTCCGTGTCACGGTTATTATGTTTGGATGTGTCGTTTACCTTCGCCATCTATTCACGTCACGTTACACTAAATTTAATATAGGTGGAGCTAGCGAAAAGGCCGTGTGCACGCTATGAGCGTGGTATGTTGTCATGTTCTTACATGACATGCGTGTCAGAGTATCATGTTTGCACCAGTCATATATGTCGTCATCCAACCATTTACGCACGTTACACCACATTTGGTATATGTGAATCTAGCAAAACGGCCGCGAGCGCATCATGAGTGGCCCTATACTCCAGTGTAGCGTCGACGCACGCGAACGCTGGGCACAGCGATGCTACGCTAGCAAAAAGCGAGCGCTCTAAATATTCTGACGCAAGGCGCAACCGGCGCGACCATCGTCTGTCTGTGCGGCCCGACGGCAACCGGCGCAAACTGCGACATGCTGCAATTCGAGCCAATGCGTTACCCAGACAACACTGCATCTCCCTCTTTTCGTGACATAGGAACGCTGAACGCGCAGACACGCGCATGCGTCAAAGCAACGCAGTGTGGCACGCACCCGCGAGTTTATGGCAGGACTGGCACCTGGCGTGGCTACGCTGGCATGACCCGACGAAATGAACGCAGGTGAGCATGCGCACCGCGTCACGTCGAACTGTGTTGCCGTCTTGACTGTGGCATGTAGTAATGTTCTCACATGACACTCTTCTCATGATTATCATGTTTGCACCAGTCACACACATTCGTCATTCATTGACGTCACGTAATACCAAATTTGGCATATGTAAAGCCAGCAAATCGGCCAGGAGCGCATCAGGAGCGTGGCATGTAGACATGTTGTTATATGACACGCATATCGCGATTATCATATTTGCACCAGTCGAATACCTTCGTCACCCATTTACGTACCGTAATACCAGATTAGGTATATGTGACGCTATCGAAACGCCCCGAAACGCATCATGAGCTAGGCATGTAGTCATGGTATTACATGACACGCATGTCATGATTTTCATGTTAGGTTCTGTCGCTTGTGTTCGCCATATAATCATGTCATAGCATACCAGTTTTTCAACATGCCTTGTGAACAAAACCACCACAAGAGCTGCAGGTCCACAAAATGTATATCATTATATTCACGACATCTATATCATGAATTTATTGTGATGACAAGTCAAACATGGTTTTCATACAATCATGTTATGTCATACCAAGTTTGGTGTTAACATCACTGTCGAAACGGCCAGGAGAGCTGAACGTCGTAGGCGTCAGGAAAGTCGCCGAAGTTTGCTAGGAAATTCTTCGCATTTAAAAGTTTTTTGCGCTTGGCTAAATATGCATTTCCTTAACACGCTTAAGAACCTGTGTATCTGTGTATGCAAATCAAATAAGAACCTCATTGCCTTTTCTTCGCTATTCACTACCCTATACATAGTAACCAGAAAAATCATGTCGTATATGTCTTTGTGCAATTTCTTTGGCCATATCAAAAAAGTTATTCATTGGAAAGCCAAAGAACAAGAATTGAACACTGTCCGCAACTTCCTTAAACCTTGTGGGGCTCCAGGCATGCTTTCGGTGCTAATCACAAAGTTAGGCAAAACAAGACAGAGGTGTAAGTGGCATACCGTTCTCAAAAAATGGCAGCATATCCACGGAGCTAATGATGGAAAGTGGGGCGAAGCATCCGTCCGTCCAATCTTTCTTGCTTACGTTCGTCCATGCGTCCGTCTGTGTGACCGTCCGCGCGTGCATTCGCCCGTTCGTTCTTGCGTCTGTTCGTGCGTCCGCACGTCCATCTGTGCGTCCATCCCTGCTTCGTCTATGCATACGCCCCTGCGTCCGTCCATGCGTCCATCCGTCCGTGCTGCCATTCGTGAGTCCGTCCATGAATCTGTCTGTTTCTCCGTTTGTCCATCTATTCAACACTCCAAGTACCACCATCTGGCATCTTTTCATCATATATTCCCGATATAGAGGCACCGCCATCCAGCGGACATTCCAAAGACTAAACGAGAGGTGGCACACGCACACTTTCTTACAGCTTGCCTTTCGTGTCTACTTCCCACCTTTAACCACCTCGATTTCATGGTATATACTAGTTCACTGATTCATGACACTGCGGGCCAACGCTTGCAAAACATTTCTAAAACAAACGAGGTTACGCCCGGCGAGTATAACGTTGCAACCCTTTCTTGTCAGACGTTTCTCAATGTACATACCAATGGCTGCTAATGGGGAATGAGAGACAGGAGAATTTAGCTTTTACTTTCATACGGCTTGCGCTTCGTATCTACTTTCCACCTTTAACCACCTTGAGTTCGTGGCATATACCACTTGACTGTATTCATGGCACTGCGGCTCAACGCTCGCTAAACCTCTCTAAAAACCAAGGAGGTTACGCCCAGCGAGTATAACGTAGCAACCCTTTCTTGCCATATAGTGCTCAATGTACATGCGAATGGCTGCTGAATGGGAACGAGAGACAGGAGAATTCGGCTTTTAGTTAACGCGCACGCTACGAAGTTTTTATTGTTCAACAACGCACAAAAGAAATTGCCCACCGCCACCACCTTGCAGGTCAAAACGTAAGACTGGTACACACTACGACTACGACTACGTCTGCGAGGGACGAACGGGTGCCGCTATAACCAGCTTCGTCCCTAAAAGGGTGTCGAATATCTCAACAGAAAATATAACAATTGACTAGTTGTCGCACGAACTGACGCGACAGGCTTAGTCCCCCCCTGTTTTACTCGTCCGAAGAGATTCGTCCTACTACATCTCTCCTAATTGGGCTCCCATACAAACACAAGATATATCCTATGTAGCTTTTGCGCATGCATCATTGACAACACAAAACCTGCATCACTTACTATAACTTTCTCGTTAGAAATATGCTGCACACAGTGGTTCTGGCGAACGTTGAGAGACAGTTGCCGTTCCAATGCGCTGTATTTTCGCGCATTTCTTTTATTTTTTCAATCCAGCAGCCATTAGTGTCTTTTTAGTGCTGTAAAGCCACGCCTAGGTATTTTAATGGAATCCTAAATAAGTGAACGTTAGCATAGATATCTGGGGTTGATGTCCCATCTCCATGCCACAGTCTTAGACACTTTCCCTATTTCACCCGACCTCTTGTAATTCCCCCAAAAATTTTAACAATGGCAACTCTCCCCTGTACACTTCCTCTTTGGTACATACACTTCTACATAATCAGCGTATGCCAAAACTTCTACCTAGGAGTCAAGCATTCTGAAACCGTGGCTGATCACGTATTTTATTATGGCCAAGCACAAGCTCCCAATGTACAACGCAAACAAGAGTGGACTTGCTGGACAGCCCTGGCGTACAGAGCGTTCCAGCCTAATGAGAGACCCCGGGATCTTGTTAATAATTAGTTGCGTAGTACAGTTGTTCTACGCCAAAACTATGCCCTCTGTAATCACTGGTCCAACATTGACATGTTCAAGTATGGAGAATGGCGCATCATGCCGGACGCAGTCAAAAGCCTTCTCTAAATCACTCTGGAGGATTGCAACATGAGAACGAAAAGCATCGCAACTCTCAAGGACACAGCGGATTGTGTGTGCGTTCGACAATATTGAGCACCCCTTAATGCCACACTTTTGGTGGTCCCCAACTATATCGGTGAATATGGACTGCGATCAACCTGCCAATAATTTCATGAGTATTTTTTAGTTAGTGTTGGTTAGCCAAAGGGGCCTATAAGACAAAACTAGTGTTAATTTTGCTTTTTCATCTACTTTTGATATCAGAATAGTGAGAATCTAGGAAAATAAAGTTGGTAAAGCTTCGAATTCGTAGGCTTCCTTGAATACAGCTTGTAACACTGGTGAAACTTCTGTTTTAAAAGATTTAACCACTGTGCACCGAGGCCGTCAGGCCTAGGGGATTTCCCAGTGGCGAGATTATCTATTGCATTTTCAATTTCAGAAACAGCTATAGGCCTCTCTAACGCCTCTTTCGTTTTGTGAGATAATTACGGCATCCGGCTCAGTAAGGTGTTCTTGAACTTTGTAACATACAGTAATGCGGCTGCGAAGAGACCCTTGCAATATCGGAAGAAGGCTTCTGCAATAGAGCTGCTAGTATTTAGCAGAATGTTATGTTCGTCTATTGCGTCGATGTGATCACGTCGCCCTCGTTATTTCTCGATTTCAGGCGCGCGCTTGGTAGAAGTCTCTCCCACAGCTCACGCCTCTGCTCTAGTGCGAAGAAGGGCTCCTTTGTAGCGTTCCAAATCGAATAGCCCAATTTGTAGTTTCATCGCTTGGATATCTTCCTTATATGCGGCGGGCTCCTTACTTTCTAGTGCTATCAATTTTTAAATACGAAGCATTTTTTAGCAAACTTCGGGGACATTAGGCATATCTATCTATCTCTGTATCTATCTATCTATCTATCTATCTATCTATTTATCTATCTATCTATCTATCTATCTATCTACCTAGCTAGCTAGCTATCTAGCCGCCTACGACTTTTAGCTCTTCTGGCCGTTTCAATAATCTTATCGATACCAAACTTGGTATGACATAACATGACTGTATGAAGAACATATCTGACTAGTCATAACATGAAAATTGTGACATATATGTCAATAATGTAATAATTTACAAGTCATGATCCTGCAGCTCTTGCGGTGGTTTCATTCATATGGCATATTCCAAAACTCGTATGGTATAGCATGGCATGATCGCATGGTGAGCTCAGGCGACAGACCCTGACATGAAGATCATGACAAGCGTGTCATGTAACAACATGACTACATGCCACGCTCTTGATGCGTTCGTGGCCGTTTCGTTAGCTTCACATATGCCAAGTTTGGTATTACAGTACGTTAATAGATGACGAAGGTATGTGACTGGTGCAAACCTGATAATCATGAGGTGCTTGTCATGTAACAACATTACTAAACGCTGGGATCGTAATGCGCTCGCGGCAGTTTCGTTAGCTTCACATGTACCAAACATGGTATTACGCGACGCCAACGGACGACAAAGGT
The DNA here is from genome assembly GCA_013436015.1 of Rhipicephalus annulatus. NCBI lineage: Eukaryota > Metazoa > Arthropoda > Arachnida > Ixodida > Ixodidae > Rhipicephalus > Rhipicephalus annulatus. The sequence goes on along the minus strand of WOVY01007923.1, from coordinate 26,698 downwards.
TTATGACACATCCAAACATGATAATCACGACATGCGTGTCTTGTAACAGCATGACTACAGGCCACACTCATGATGCACTCGCTTCCGTTTCTCTAGCTTCACATATGCCAAATTTGGTATTACGTGACGCCAATGAACGACGAAGGTATGTGACTAGTACAAACGTGATAATCTTGAGATGCGTGTCATGTGAGAACATGACTACACGCCACAGTCCAGGCGCCAACAAATTTCGACGTGACGTGGTTGGCGTGCTCGCCGGCGTTCATTTCGTCGCGTGACGCCGGCGTTACGATGCCAGGTACCTGTCATGTAACATATACTCGCAGGCTAGCGCCAAACTGCGTTGCTTTGACGCATGCGCGTTACAGCGCGTCCGGCGTCCATCCGTCACGAAAAGAGGGAGACGCAGTGTTGCTTAGGTAGCGCATCAGTGCGAAATGCGGCATGTCGCATTTCGCGCCGGTTGCCGTCGGCCCACGTCGACGGACGCTGGTCGCGCCTTACATCAGACCATAGAGTGCTCGTGTTTTGCTAACGTAGCCTCGCTATGCCCCGCGTGCGTGCACGTTAACGCAACATTAGAGTATATTGGGCCCTTTATGATGCGTCTTGGCCGCTTGGCTAGCTTCACGTATATCAAATTTGTTTTTACGTGACGTCAATGAATGATGAAATATATGTCTGGTGCAAAGATGATAATGCTGACACCGCGTGTCAGGTAAGAACATTACAACTTACCGCGCTCTTAGCATGCTCGTGGCTGTTTTGCCAACTCCACATTTACTAAATTTGGTATCACGTGACCTGAATAGATGAGGAACGTAAACGAGACATCGAAACATGATAATCATGGCACAGAAGTCCTGCACGGCATCATGTACTTCCACCTCGTAACGTTGGGCTTATTTTAAATTGACGTATCAACATTTCTCATTGCTGCTTCGCATATCATCGATTCCTACTGCACGTGGGATCTGCCAATTTTTTAAGCGTTGTTCTGAGTTCACTTTCTTTCATTCGTTCTTCTTGTTTGAAAGCACTAGATCTCGATATGGCTTTCATTTTAGCGCTTTGCTTCAAAAGTTCGCATTCCTCGCCAATATTACAGACGCTGATCACTTTTACGCTCTTAATTCTCTCAATCACAAAGTTATTAAAATTGTCACCTCGAAGTAGTTTAGCGGTAAACTTCCATAGATCTCAACTAAACAACTAAATTTGATTTCTTTGTTTAAGTCCCACGTTGCATTATACAAGACAATGTTCAGAGAAAGAAACAGGTAAGGCTGTGTAACTATAGCATTTTGCCATAGCCTCCCCTGCTATGTATACCCTATCAAGATGTGAGTGACTGGTTCGCTGAAAATACGTAAAACGAACTTTGCGACATGTATCGAGGCACTCCACTACATCATCCAGGTCGGATTCATTCAGGAAGTCATAGAGCACTTCAATACTTCTATCTCGCACGCAGCGGTTATTATTTCTATCCTTCACGCTCCATAGACAATTGCTATTTTCTAACGAAACAGGCTATTTTGGTGTCCGTAAATGTTGCCTAATTAACGAAAAGAAAGTTTGTCGGTCCATCTCACGTTCGGCACATATACCATAATGACGTGCATTCCATTAGCTCGTGCTAAAATCACAAATCACTATTCTGCCCAAGCCACAACAGAAGTGGTTTTGAACAGTCTGTCCCGGAATCATTTTAACAAAAAGCAGACGACTGGCGGAATTTCCGATTGCGTGACAAACAACGGCATGATATTTATACGTAAACCGCAGCATCGTGCTGCAGGTCTCTTTCACACCTTCTACTTCTATCTCCTGCATGGCTAACACGTCGATATCTTGGCCAATGAACAAGCGGCACACTTGAGCCTGCTTTTTCTTAGAGGCCAAACCTTGGGAATTGAAGGTAACGAAGCTAAGTGAAACGTGATTAGCCAGCTTTACATACTAAAAAAATGACCCCGTATCTGCAAATGTCCTCAAAAGACAATATCCTTGCCTTTGGAGAGAGGGACCGAAATATTTATTTGATGTTCTGTGCATGAAAATTGGTGAGTGGTATTCTGGAGGCGCTGCGTTAGAGTGTCTCGAGTGTGCAGCGGATGCAAACGAGCGCATCAAGTCACGTCACACGTGAGACATGGGCGCCATCAGACAGTTTTCTTAAAAAACAAAGTGCGTGGCTCTGAGGTGGGTGTGCGCACCATTCTCAGAGCCGATAAGGTGTGGAACGCAAGGTGACACGTAGGTGCCACTACTATCTCGCCTTAGCGATTGCGTTACAAACACTCGGCTTTCCGTGCAAGCGTTGCGTGCTCAGCCCAGCGTGATAAGCGCTACGGTCCTAAAAATTACTTATGTACGCCTTTTCTAGTAAAAGACGCAAATGCAGAATCGATATGTGCTGTTATGGTGCCCCAGACATGCGCAATAATTGTTGTTTAATTGACAATTGCACAAGCATGAACGCACAACTTTGGGCAACATTGTTGAGTGCTGTGGACGGGTTCGGCCGTTTCAAGTACCTGATGTCATTAAGAGCGGAAAATTAGACAAATGTACAGACAGACAGACAGACGAAAATTTTTGCGTCGAAGGTCCCCAAGAAAGACTGTCCTATTTAAAAAAAGTGGGGTAAGCCCGGAGCATGGTGTTCGTCTAGCTCACTGCTAGACGTCCGTGCGACTACCACTGGTGTGGCATCAGTTTTATGCTGGTTCTTGAAATGCCGACCAGTCGTTCCTCATGTAGATTAGCCCTCGTTCTAAGGCCTGAGCACCACGCTGGTCTCGCCTTCGCTGGTGGTTCCTCATCTTTGCTCTCGTGAAGTGCCCGCAGATTGCTTCAACGAACGCTTGACCGCCAAGCTCGTGTTCATCTCGCGGGTCATTCTATGCGCTGGCATATCGCGCCTTGCCGCCGCTTGCATCGACATCTCCGCTGGCTGGCTTTGTTCGTCTTCAGTGGAATTCCCTTAACTGATGTCGGCCGTAGCCATTTCTTTCTCCTCCGGTTCAGACGCTGTATCGTACTCTTCCGGCGAAACCAACCCACGTTTATCCGGACAACTGGCCACGTTTTCTGCCCCCATAGCCGCGGCTTCCACGTCAGCGGCGTCTATGGTCAGCTCTCTGAACTCATTGCACCTTGCAGCGCTCGTAACGGCTACATGTGACTAGACGCACTGGGCGTCTTGATGCCTAAATCGCCGACAACATGAAAACCATAGCATCCTGCTGTCCCGCTCTACAAGACAGGTCCGCTTGCACCGGAAGCATTGCATAGGCCTGCCCGGCGCCACAACTTAGTCTAATTCCCCGCAGCGCGTAGTTAGTGCGGACGGTCCTCAACCGTTACTCCACTCTTTAACTTGAGTACAACAGTTCTGGTCATCGACTTTTTGTCGCTGACATCCGTCGGCTATCGAGTGTTTTCGATTCACATCGACCACATTGCCGGAGGCCGTGAACGCCGCCTGCACATCCTAATCGGCCACTCCGTAAAACCGCAAGTGAAGCCGCAATTCTATCTGCTGGTCCTGGGGTTGATTAATGAAACACCGGTGTCCCTTCACCTGAAGTTCCTTGAAGGACAGCAGCTTCTTCGTTGCGTCTTCTCCGGTCGGTGTAAACGCCCAGACGTGATTAATCTGGTACGCTCCAAGGCTCATGACGTCGTATAGTAGTCCAGTGGGACCCAACGTGTCTCTAAAGTCTTCAAGCCTATAGGGTCTTGCTCGAACATCTCCATGCAAAAAACACAGTATGTAAAGCAACGCGTCCTGCAGGCATATGAGGCACAATTGCTCGGTACTCTTCAGTCGACCTGTTACCGTGGCCCTCAAGGGCCGCAGTAGCCGCTCCGATGGAGCCTTGCATCCTGCATTCGTTCACTACTGTGGTTTAAAGCAGAATCGTACACTCTAAGGCAAAGTTACCCGGAAATGAGCAATGGAGTCCAATAGGCGGGCGCAATGAACGGATAGACCATTGACGAGCAACCACGAAGGCAAGCTTGCCGCGTGAAACCACTTAGTCTCCAAACACGCTCCGAAGGGATGAACCGCCCGGGGATTACACGCAGCGCGAAAAGCGTTGCCAAGGTGACTAGCCGTCTTTCTCCTCCTCTGCTGGCTCAGTCTTCCCCCTATTTTGCTGGCCCCGGATCGCGTTGCGTCGCGCTCGGAGTGCTCGATCACGGCCGCCTAGATTCGACGATGTAGGAATTACGAAGTGATGCTTGTGTGTACGCTTGGATGGTCGTGGGCGGCTGCATTTTCGTTTCGCTGCACCCATGATCTCTGGCGCAAGTCTCGACACGTCACCATGCCGCGATGTATATCTCTGGCTTCAAGATAGTCATGACCAACAGACGACAGCAACATTTGGGAAGGCCAATATGGTAGCCGAGAAGACAGCAGGTCTATCGGATATATACTTCAGTCCGAATCAGGGCAGAAATCAGCGCTGGATTCTTAAGCAAGTACATTATCATTCTTTATTCTACTCTACTAGTCGCGTGTGCGAAACGGATTGCGCTTGCCGGCAACGGTCTCGGTCGTGTTGTATATCGCACGATCGAAATTCATCGCAAAGGTCAGCTTCGGCGTCTGCAGTTCGCCTGTGCTTTACGACCACCTGGAAATTTGCCGCCTTTGCCGTCGGCCTCCCGTACACTCCCTCATCGAGTGCTCGCCTGTCTTCGTCGCCGCGATGAGCTCCGGGCTGACGATATTGGGCTGAGACCTCGTCGCTGTGTTGGGAGTCGTCGAAAACACGTTGCGGGTTCTCGAAAACAGTTTGGTTGTAGTATGCCGCGTGCTGTAAGTGCACCAGCATGGGCTGGCGGGGCTTTCGCTAGCGTCCGAACTCACTGAAAATTGGTCGCCATTACAGTTGGCTTTCCCGTCAGTCGGTCGTGAGCAGCTCGGGGCCGTCCATTAGCCGTGGCGGCGGACTCGCGTTTGCGCGCTGCACTCACTCGAGTTCGTGGAAAAGGGCCGCATTACCGTCGATTTCTTCCGCGCTAGCTCCAAATCAGCTTGGTGCTGTTCGTGGCGGCGGCCAAGCGTACGCTCGCTCTACTATTCTAAGTTCGCTGGCGGCAGACACTATGCGTGCAGCGCCGTGTTTGGTCTCGCGTTCGCTTGCTCAAGCGGAACGAAGTCGCTCGCTTAGGACTCGCCGATTGTTAGCGGCATGGTGGTTCGCGTAGTTGTGGCTGTGGCCACCGCTCCTAAGCTGTTGCGCTACGGGGATCGAAATAAGTCCTTGACGATGTGTGACATCACGGTGAAATTACTAGCATGCCATATCTCTCGTAAGTTTTCGTTTTAGCTTGCACGTATTTCTCATATGCATTTGCATTCATCCTCTGCCTGTGTGGCTCACTATTTTACATGCTTATTGTGCAGCCGTGGGCGCACACCGTGCTGAAGACTGTGTGCGCTGGCGTACGCGATGCCTGCCATCCATCTCTTTCGTCAAAGGAGCTTCACAAGGGCTGTGCGAGATGTGAGGGTAAAGTTATTTGTGTGTCATTTTAACGCTTGTTTTTATATTAACGTGCGCGTACTTGTCATATGCGTGCATATTCACCTTAGGTCACGTGTGTCCAACTATTTTTACTGTATTATTGTACGTGCAGTCATGAGAACAAAACAGGGAGAAGGCTGCGTGCGCTGGCGTCTGCAATGCCTGTCATCTATCGCTTCCGTCGGAGCAGCTCCACAAGGAGTTAACAAGATTTAACAACGAGACTTGACATAAAAACTTCACCATGAATTCACTTAAAAGAATGGAGAATCTTTATGTGTATATCGAAAAATAAAAGATTTCCATGTCCCACTTTTGTCTGTTGTTGTTGCCGTGACTGCGAAACCAGTTACACATAGGTGGCTAACTACTTTTTAGCGTGTTCTTTTCTGTGCAATTAATTGCTCACTGCGCAGAAAAATAGGCGAAAAAAGTATTAGGCCTGGCGGAAAATTAACAAAAAAGAATATTTAGACTGGGGACAAAAAGTTCACCCGATTTGAGTATTTGAGTGGATCAACCGTTCGTCCGCCAAGGTGCAACTGTGAGGAATAACGGCTGCCCGGTAAGGTGTAAATGCGAGGATTAACAGTTACCCTATCAGGTGGAAATGCGTGCGCTAAATATTAGTTCTTTTAGGTTAATTGTCGAACTAACGGTTACTCACAAAGATATAATTGTGAGGACTAAATGTTAATTCCTTGAGCTCGTCTGTGGGGACTAACTGTTAAACCCAGTGCCGTTAGTCCTTAAAGGAAAAAATGGTTGTGGCAGACCCATCAGTCCCCAAAAGGACGAACCACTCACTCTTTTAACATCCTTTTGTCATAGAGTGTAGCCGTAACAGATACACTACATAACTATGCTAAGTCAACGACTCGCGCAGTATATGTTGCCCCTATATTATGGTGCACGTCTGCCACAGGCAAGCTCTTGTGTTTCAGGACGAATCACAAAAATTGCCAGATCGCACGTACAGTGGGAATCGGTGACATGCGAAGCACGAACGAGAAATGTTGATATGCCACTTTAAAATCAGCACAACCTTATGAGGTGAAGGTAAATGATGCCGCATATTACTTCCGCGTCATAATTATCAGGTTTGGATATGTCGTTTACCTTGGTCGTCTATTCACATCACGTGATACCAAATTTATGATATTTGGAGCTAGCGAAACAGCCACGAGCAAGCTATGAGCGCGGTATGTTGTCATGTTCTTACCTGACACGCGTGTCAGGATTATCATGCTTGCACCAGATATATATTTCATCTTCTATTCACGTCAAGTGATACCAAGTTTAGTATAAGTGGAGGTAGTGAAATTGCCACGAGCGCATCATGAAATGCCCAATATATTTAAATGTAGGAATAGCGACGCTACATTAGCAAAACGCGAGGGCTCTATAGTTCGACACCAGGAGCGACCACCGTCCGTGAGCGCGGCCCTACGGCAACCAGTTAAATATGCGACATGCTGCATTTCACGCTAATGCATTACCCAAGCAGCACGGCGTTTGCTTTTTTTCGTGATGGAGGGACGCCGGACGCGCTGAAACGCGCATGCGTCAAAGCAACGCAAGACGGTGTTCGCCTGCGAGTATATGGCAGGACCGGCATGGCAACACCAGCGTGACGCCATGAAATGAACGCCGGCGAGCACGCTCACCGCGTCACGTGGAAATGTATTTGCGCCTAGACTGTGGCATGTAGTCATCTTTTCTCATGACAAGCATACCATGAATATCGTGCTTGCACCAGTCACATACCTTCGTCATCCATTGGCGTTACGTAATTCCAAATTTGTCATATGTGAAGCCAGTCAAATGGTCACGAGTGCATCATGAGCGTAACTTCTAGTCATGTTGTTACATGACATGCATCTAATGTTTACCCTCTTTGCACCAGTATCATACCTTCGTCATCCATTCACGTCCATAATACCAAATTTGGTATAAGTGAAGCTAGCGAAACAGCTGTCAGGGCATCATGAGCATGGCATGTAGTCATGTTGTTACACGACACGCAACTCATGATTATCATGTTTGCACCAGTCACATACCTTCGTCATCTATTCACGTACTTTATTACCAAACTTTCTGATTGACGCTAGCGAAACGGTCGCAAAAGCACCATGCCCCGCCGCGGTGGTCTAGTGGCTAAGGTACTCGGCTGCTGACCCGCACGTCGCGGGTTCGAATCCCGGCTGCTGCGGCTGCATTTCTGATGGAGGCGGAAATGTTGTAGGCCCGTGTACTCAGATTTAGGTGCACGTTAAAGCACCCCAGGTGGTCGAAATTTCCGGAGCCCTCCACTACGGCGTCTCTCATGATCATATGGTGGTTTTGGGACGTTAAAGCCCACATATCAATCAAATCAAAAGCACCATGAGCGTGGCATGTAATCATTTTGTTACATGACACGCATGTCATAATTTTCTACGTGAGGGTCTGTTGTGTTTGCCATGCAATCATGCCATCCCATACCAGTTTTGCAACATGCCATGTGAACAGAACCACCGCATAAGCTACAGGACTATGAAATGTAAATCAGGACATTCATGACATACATGTCATGATTTTCGTGTTATGACTAATCAGATATGTTTTCCATACAGTCATGTTATGCTATACCAAGTTTGGTATCGATAGCATTATCGAAACGACCAGGAGAGCTAAAAGTCGTACGCGGATAGATAGATAGATAGATAGATACGCTCAACGTCGCCGAATTTCGCTAATAAATGCTTCGCATTTAAAATTACCACAAAAAAGCACTATCTACAACATAGTTGAAACAACGTACCAAACTTCCTAACATAGTCTCAGGGCAATGGAATATCAACGCGATTGCGTTAGAGAGCTCGTGTCGCAGAAATTTCGCCGTCGGCGTCGGCACTGTTGGTTGTGAGCGTTGTCCGTGAGTGAAAAATTGGCAGATCCCACGTACAGTGGGAATCGATGATATGCGAAGCACGAATGAGAAATGTTGATATGTCACTTTAAAATCATCGCAATTTTACGAGGAGGAGATAATGATGCCACACATGACTTTCGCGTCATGATTATCATGTTTGTATGTGTCGTTTACCTTTATCATCTATTCACGACACGTGATACCAAATTTAGTATATGTGGATCTAGCGAAACGGGCGCGAGCACGCTATGAGCATGGTATGTTGTCATGCTCTTACATGACACGCGTGTCAGGATTATCATGTTTGCATCACTCATATATTTTGTCATCCATTGTCGTCAGGTTACATCACATTTCGTATGTATGGAGCTAGCAAAAAGGCCGCGAGCGTATCACGAAGGGCCGGGCCCATTATACTCCAATGTTGCGTTGACGCACGCGCACGCTGGGAAAAGTGACGCTTCGTTCGCAAAATGCCACCCCTCTATGGACCTTTTCAAAAACGCCTCCCTGGGCGCCGCCATAGACCTCTTCGGACTGTGGAAATTGGCGTCTCCCCTCAAACATACATTGACAAGGCTGAGCCCTTAACGTTCGTACTCCCGCGCACAGCCCATCATGGCGTTTTTTTTTGCCTTTGTGAAAAGGTGAATATTCTGACGGCAGGCGTGACCAGCGTCCTTTGGCGTGGTCCGACAGCATCCGGCGCGATTTGCGACATGCTGCATTTCACCCCCATGCGTTACCTAGACAACACTGCGTCTCCCTATTTTCGTGACGGAGAGATGCCGGACACTTTGAAACGCACATGCGTCAAAGCAATGCAGCGTGGCGGGCGCCTGCGTGTATATGGCAGGACCAGCGTCTGGCGTGGAAACGCATGCCAGCAAGCACGCGCACCACGTCGCGTCGAAATGTATTAGTGCCTTGACTTGACATGCAGTAAAGTTCTCACATGACACGCATTTCATGATTATCATGTGTGCACCCGTCACATACCTTCATCATCCACTGACGTTACGTAATACAATATTTGGCATATATGGAGCTAGTGACACGGCGGCGAGGGTATCATCAGTGTGGCATGTAGTTATGTAGTTACATGACATGCATGTCGTGATTATCATGTTTTAATGTATCATTCACTTATGTCGTCCGTTCGCGTCGCGTAATACCGAGTGTGGTACATGTGAAGCTAGCGAGAGGGCCGCCAGCACATCATGAGCATAGCATGTGATCATGTTGTTACATGACACACATGTCATGTTTATCAAGTTCACCAGTAACATGCCTTCATCATCCAGTGATGTCCCATAATACCGAATTGGGTATAAGCGAAGCTAGCGAAACGGCCACCAGCGCATCATGAGCGTGGTATATAGTCATGTTGTTATCATGACACACCGGGTAGCTCACGAGCCCCAGACACCACCAAGTCCTCTAGGATGTACAAGGTCGCCGGTAAAGACGAGACCCGCGCCACCGCGCGCTCCGGATCATTGCCACAGCCCGTAGCAGACAAAATTAAAGCTTTACAACGCGAGAATACTTTTCTTCGCAAAGAGCTTTCTGATATCAAGGCGCTTCTTAAAACAACCCACCCTCAAGAGCAACGCGAGTGAACCTCCCATTGCCTCTAACCCAGCACGCGGCGCGAAAAAGTGTGCAAGCCCCGCGCTAGAGGCCGAAGAACCTCTAACGATGTCGAGCAATATAGCACACCAGACAGCGCTGCTAGGACAGTTCCGTGCTGACATACTGTCCAAAATGAACTCGCTCGAGCTTCAAATGACTGAAATAACAGCCCGAGTACAAGTCCTCGAAGCCGACCGGCATCAACAGATGCAGGGCCGAGCAATACTTCATCATTATACATGGCTACCTCAAACAAACTCACCGTTTCGCAATATAATCGCCTGAGCTCCCCGAAACGGAAGGACGCCTTACAACAATTACTGCTGACAACTCTTCTGTCCTTCTCCTTCAGGAGACGCTCACCGAGCGCCCCACATTGTGAAGATAGCACGTAGAGTCAATCTTTCTTTCAGAAGGGTAAACGAGGAATTGCGACTTGCATTGCAAAGTCTTTTTCGTACACTAAGTATAAAGGTCGCCCTAACTTGAAGGTTTAACATATCTTGATAGAACTCATTCTGAACGCGCACCTCAAACAGTCGGTCTTTCTTCTTAACGTATACAGCTCACCTACCGACAGCAGAAAAACCTTCGTAGCTCTCTTTCAGAAGGCATGCAAGATAGAAGGTGACAACCCACTATTGATTGCAAGCGATTTTAGCACTGCGCACCACGATTGGAGTTATGGATACCTCACTCGAAAGGCAAAGTGGTGGCCACGCAGATAGCACACCCCTGTCTCACTCTACTCACAGACCCCGCGCTCCCTACGCACACCGGTAACTCAGTAACAAAAGATACATTAGCACTAGTGCGAAACATCCGCAACTCTACATGAATTAACACACATATCAACCTAGGTTGTGATCACTACATCTGAAGCATCACCATAGCTGCATCCAGTCCTCACCGCGTAAATTTATGGTACTCGACTGGGATCATTTTCGCACCCTTAGAAAGCAAGACGACAACACCTACACCTCTGATCGAGACCTGTTCCCTCGGTTACAAGAGGATGTAACAAGAGCCACAAAAGAATTAGAAACCGCTGGCGATGAAGAGTGCATGGATAGTCGACTTGCTCACCTCATCGTGGCGCAGCAAGCCCTAGAGGCAAAATGCAGAACCCAAAAGCTCAACCGCCGTCTTCGCAAAAAGATCGCGTAGCTCAACAAACAAATCGAACCGCACAGTCGCACTTTAGCTAGACAGCAATGGGACGAGGTATGCAACTCGGTAGACCCCCAAATGAGTTAAAAGATTCAAATGGAACCTGCTTAAACATCTCTTGCGGGACAAAGCAACAAAACCCAATCAGCAACTCCCCATAGATAGCCTGATTCATAAGCTTTGCAAAGAAAATTTTACGTACGAACAGATTACACACGAGCTCACGTCGCGCTACCTCTCTACCGAATCAAGCTCAGACACGGATTACCCCCCACCTCCAATGCACACGGAGGAAGACCCATTGGTTTCTCCCTTCACAAGTGCGTTGGTGTCAGCACTACTCGCTGAGCCTAACTGTCGATCAGCCCCTGGCCCAGGCGGGATCACAAACAAACTACTCAAAAATCTTGCGGACGAGGACATAGACCTCCTCACTAAACACTTAAATGAGGTATGGGAATCCGGGGAAGTCCCGCTCGAGTGGCGCGAAGCCGCCGTCGTGCTCATACATAAGCCGGGCAAACCCCTTGAGCTTGGCTCACTCAGGCCCATCTCCCTCACTTCGTGTGTGGGCAAGGTGGCTGAGCACGTTATTTTCAAACGGGCCATGAAACATGCGGAAGAGGAACACCTCCTTCTTTTTAATCAAATAGGCTTCCACCCGTCCATGTCGACACAAGACGTCTTGCTTATTCTGAAGCACCAAATCTTAAAGGACCAGTCTAGGGACACCAGGGCCGTGCTTGCCCTCGATCTAGAAATGGCATTCGACAACGTTAAGCACTCGCACATACTGCAAGCGATAGCTGACACTGAACTTGGTAACCGCTTCTATGCATACGTGCTGTCGTTTCTCAAAGACCGCAAAGCCACCATTGGGCTAGGCTGTTTGGGTTCCAAGACGTATGACTTGGGTCTCAGAGGCACGCAGCAGGGAGCAGTTCTCTCTCCATTTCTCTTTACGTAGCTTTGAGTGCTCTCTCGGGAGAATTCAGCTGAAGTGATGGCCTGGACCACGAATTCTACGCCGTTAATTTTGTTACGTGATTTCGGCTGACTGAAGCCAGGCATAGTGGGACATACCAAAAAAGGTGCGTCAGACTGAAAGTGAAGAAGTGGACGTTGTCGGTGAGCTGCGTTGTGGCTGCCGACAGACTACTGTTATTTTCAACGTAACATTTCGGTGGAAGTGTTGGGTGCTCTTTTGACAATAGCGCTACGCAGTGGACGCCTCCTTAAGTCTGCCACCATGGCTCCGGGTGAAAATATGACTTCGCCACCTACCTCGGCAACGACAGCAACCCGGTACGTCACCCTAACGCGACCCCGTGATCCCGTTACCTTTACTGGAGAGGACAAGGCGAATGAGGACAAGTGGCTTAGTATGTACGAGCGCGTCAGCAAGCAATATGGCTGGGACCCAACCGTTATGCTTGCAAATGTTATTTTGTATTTTGACAAGACCCCTCGCATCTGGTTTGAGACCCACGAGCTGCAACTCGCAAGCTGCGAAAAGCTGCGAAATGTTTAAACAAGAGCTCCGCGACCTCTTTGGACACCCCTTTGGTAAACAGCTTGATGCCCGAAAGCTATTGGCCGTACGTACACAGGCGTGCACTGAGCCCTACTTGACTTATATTCAAGACGTCTTAGCGTTGTGTCAAAGGGCCGATCCCAACATGACTGAGGCCGCAAAGACTTTACACGTTTAAAAAGGAATCGCCGACGATGCGTTCAGCATGCTTGTGTTTACGAACGTAAGGACCATCGGCGCCGTGATCAAAGAGTTCCGCTGTCTCGAGCACACGAAGAGTCCACGCATTTTGCAGCACTTCCAGCACCTACCCAACACCACTGCTAGGTCGTCTTGCGAAACCACTCTTTGTCATCCCTCTACAACTGAAGACGTGACGCGCATCGTCCGACGTCAACTCAAGGCTGCTTACCCGGCTGCCAACAAACCAACGTTGTCTGACGCCTCAATACCAGCTGTCTCCTGGATCCAGGCTGTTGTCCGCCAGGAATTCGCTAATCTGTGTATCCTGTGCACTGCACCCACCCTGGATAATACTGATCCCTCGATAGCTTCTGTGGACAAGAGACGTCACCGTCTCTACTCTATTCGAACCAGAAACCCGTTTGAATAGAGAACAACTGATGATAAGCAAATCTGCTTCCGCTGTGGTCGCGCGGGACTTATCGCTCGTTACGGCCGCAGCCAGTGGCCATCTATGCCTTCTGGCTCGTACCCCGCTTGCGGTAATTCATTTAGTCCACCAAACAACTGTTATCCGACCCGCACTGAGTCTACAGCATTCACTGCCCTGAGGACTACGACCGCAAAGACCCGTCGTTGCCGCCGCCTCAAAGCCATTCTTCTCGTTCAAATATGCGTCGCCGCTTTCCCTCGCCATCGTTTAACCACCACATGTCCCCGGAAAACTAGGCTGCGCAGCTTCTGGAGGTGAAGCTGCCCTGTCGATCTTACCCAAAAATTCTCTTTTGCCTTTACGTTTGAACTGGAACACCCTTGAAGTATATGTTGATGGCACACCTGTTGAAGCTTTGATTGATACAGGCGCTCACGTCTCTATTATGAGTTCGCATTTTCGTCGTCGCATAAAGAAGGTCCTCACGCCCTTTTTAACCAATGCCGTCTAAGTTTGAGATGGCGCAACAGTCCCTGTCGTCGGTATGAGCACAGCTCAACTTACCGTAGCCGGTAATCAAGTGGTCGTCCTTTTGACCGCGCTCGCAACATGTCTCCACGACCTCATACTACGCCTCGATTTTCTTGCTGCCAATTCTGCTCCGATTGATTGCTCCACTGGTGTGCTCCACCTTCAACTGCCACAAATCAGTGACGCCCCTTACCAACCTACATGCCGATTACAATGCAGTGATTTCGTTCACCTGCCCTCCAAATCTGTGATGTACATCGATTGTCTGTGCTCACCAGCTGTACCCGACAGTGATTATTACGCTACACCTCTCACCAACGTACTCCTTGCGCACAATGTTGCAGTGCCCTACGCGGTGCTCAGCATCACAGATAACAGAACTTGACTACCACTTCCGAATTTCGGCTACATGAATGGTGTGCTTCCACAAGGCATTTTTGTGGCCCACCTGTGTCCGTTGCTCAATTCACAAAATGAAGTGCTTGCCCTAAACACCATTGTTTCAACGCAGCGCACACCACTCGCAGCACATTGGGGCAGCCATAAAATTGTAGACATGATCGTCACTGATATTCAGCCTCCGCAAGTTCAAGCCCTAGAGCGTATTCTCGGGGCCTACCAGGATATTTTCGATTTTGGTGAATGACCTCTAGGGCAGACGTCCTTTGTCCAGCATCGCATACACACAGGTGATGCCAACCCTGTTCACCGCCGTCCCTACAGAGTGTCTGATTTTGATTGCAGCATCATTCAGAAGGAGGTGAACAAGATGCTAGCGAAGGACATTGTTGAACCATTCTCCAGTCCCTTGGCAACCCCGGTGGTATTAGTTGAAAAGAAGGACGGATCATTGCGATTTTGTGAACTATCGCCACTTTAACAACATCACCAAGAAAGACACATACCCTATCCCCCGAATTAGTGACGCTCTTGATTGCCTCTATGGTGCCGCCTACTTTTCTTCTATCGATCTTCGTTCTGGTTATTGGCAGATTACCGTGGACCCCATGGACCGAGACAAGACAGCTTTTGTAACACCCGATGGCTGGCCTATACTAATTAAAGTCATGCCTTTCGGCTTATGTAATGCCCCCGCCACCTTTGAACGAAGAATGGATACCCTGCTTCATGGATTCAAGTCATCTACGTGTCTTTGTTATCTGGATGTCGTGATTGTGTTTGCTCCCAATTTCGAAGTGCACCTTGAGAGACTGTCCTACATTCTCTATGTATTCTGCCTCGCCGGCGTTCAGCTGAATTCATACAAGTGCTGGTTTGGTCGCTGCCGTATACAATACTTGGACATATTGTTGACGCTTACGGCGTACACCCTGACCCGGAAAACTTTCGAGCTGTGAAGGACTTTCCTGTGCCAAAAGCCGCCAAAGATGTCCACAGCTTTGTGGGGCCCTGCTCCTACTTACGGCAGTTCATCAAGACCTTCGCGGAAATTGCTCCGCCCCTAACAGATTTGCTCAATCCAGATGAGACATTTACTTAGGCTCCCTCGCAAGCAGCAGCATTCTCCGACCTGACCGCTTTGCTCACTTCCTGTCCTGTTCTGGCTTACTTCGACCCTACGGCACCTACCGAAGTCCGCACCAATGCCAGTGGTTACAGAATAGGCGCTGTGTGGGCTAAGTGACAACGTGGGCAGCATCGCGTGATAGCTTATGCCAGCAGGCTGCTGTCCTCCTCGGAGCGTAATTATTCCCTCACAGAGCGCGAATGCTTAGCGCTGGTGTGGTCAGTCGCGAAATTTTGCCGTTACTTATACGGCCGACCATTTATAGTTCTCGCCGACCACCACGCACTTTGCTGGCTCACCTCCCACAAAGATTCCACAGGTCGTCTCGCCCGCTGGGCACTCCGCCTCCAAGAATATTCTTACACCGTGGTGTATAAATCAGGAAAACTGCACAAAGATATGAATTGTCTGTCACGCTACCCTGTGGCCGACTGCGATCCTACGAGCACTAATTCTGTGGGTTGCGTCCTTTCTACCTCACAGCTGTTTCATCTCAGGGATGAGCAGCGTCGCGATCCGGATATCAGCCACCTACTACATCAGCTCGAACCGCAAGACGCTTCTGTTCTCATGTTTACCAATGGGACCACACCTTATATCGGCGTAATTTATCGCCCAATGGTCACGACCTACTTCTCGTCATGCCAAAGCACCTGCGCTTCACAAATTTACGCGAGCTTCATGACGCGGCAACCACGGGTCACCTTGGTGTCTCTGGCACATATGACCGTATGAGCCGCCGCTTCTACTGGCTTGGTCTTTCACGCTATGCACGTCATTATGTCAACGCTTGCGAAATTAGCCAGCGTCGCAAAAAGCCGTCGGGACTCCCTTCCGGGTATCTTCAGCCCATTGACATCCCAAAGGAGCCATTCTTCCGTGTTGGTTTGGACCTTCTCGGTCCCATCCCAACATCCGCCTCCGGAAACAAGTGGGTCGCGATCGCTATAGATTACGCGACCCGCTATGCAGTTACGCGAACCATGCAACAAGCTGGGTTACAGACGTCACTGATTTTCTACTACGTGATCTCATTTTAGTACATGGAGCCCCTCGTCAACTGCTGACAAACTAAGGCCGTACGTTTCTTTCGAAAGTGGTTGACGATATTCTGCGTTCGTGCTCTACCAAACATAAGCTCACGACATCGTATCATCCCCAGAAAAACGGGCTTACAGAACGTTTAAACCGCACCCTGACAGACATGCTATCGAAATACGTCTCAGCCGACCATCGTGATTGGCACCTTGCACTACCCTACATGACGTTCGCATACAATTCCTCCCTGCATGACACTGCTGGGTACTCGCCATTTACCTTCTATTTGTACGCGAACCAACATTGCTGTTTGATGCCTTCCTGCCAGCCACTGCGCAGTCTACTTCTGTATATACGCGCGACGCTATTACCCGAGCTTGCGATGCTCGTCAGCTTGCCCGCAGCAGATTAATGGCGTCCCAAGACTCGCAGAAGCATCGTTACGACGAGCGGCATCGCGACGAACACTTTTCGACAGGTTCTCTCATTCTTCTTTGGTCCCCTACTTGACATGCAGGCCTTTCAGAGAAGCTTCTCTCTCGTTTCACGGGCCCATACCGCGTGCTTAGACGAGTGACTGACACTACATATGGAATGGTCTCTGATAATTCATCAACCTTTTCTGCTCTGCTGTCCCGGGACATTGTCCACGCATCAAGGCTCAAGCGTTACTTCACTGCTCTTGTGTACCCGTGAGCTCGCCGGGTCGGCACTTTTGCCGCCGGTGGTTGTGTTACGTGGTTTCGGCTGACTGAAACAGGGCTTAGTGGGACATACCGAAAAATTTGCATTAGACTGAGAATGAAGAAGTGGACGTGGTCAGTAAGCTGCGTTGTGGCTGTGGACTAACTACTATTATTTTACACGTAACAATATTACCATCTGGTGTGGGGGGTGGTGGCGACGGTGCTATTGAGCGCAATCTATAGACGGCGGTGGACAAGGTGCAGGCCTTCCTCCGACAGATGGGCTTACGGCTATCGGCAAAAAATTCCTAACTTTTCTTCTACAGGCCGAAACTAGGCCTTAAATAGATCCCCAACTCACCCATCTCTGTATACACAGAAGACAATAAGCAAATAACCACAAGTCACTTTGGTTCGTATACTAGGGGTGATACAGCAGGAGAACGGCAGGAACAAATTCGGCATACAGCGCATAGCCACTACATCAGATTCCACGTCCAAACTAATCAAACGCGTGTCTAACAAACGAGGTGGACTTTTGGAAGAAAATCTACGGCGTCTCTTCCACGCTTTTCTCAGCCACATCAATTACGTAGCCGTAGCTCACCACTTGCCTAAAGGATATGAGAAAAGCTTAATCTGATCATTAGAAAGAGTATCAAAGGGGTTCTTGGACTCCCCATACAAACCAAAACACAGAAACTTATGGTGCTAGGCCTTCATAACACTTTTAGTGAGATTGCTGAGGCCCAGAAGCAAGCCCAGTATGGTCGACTCTTCTCGACTGAGGCAAGCGTCAAATCTTGGTGTATCTCAAAATAAGCTTTCCAATCATAAATCAAAGAGAGTGCACGCTGCCGTCAGAGCTTCGCGAACGCCTCATCGTTTCACCGCTCCCACGTAACATGCACCCGCAATACAACTCCGGCCAACGTAAGGCTAAAGCAGCCGCCCTCCTCAAAAAAATTGCCCGCAGCTTCCCTTGGGGGAACACTGAGGAGGATGCGGAGCATATAATTGGTTAACGGGGTGTTAAAGTGCGACTTACTTGGGTCGATGGCTAAATTGGTTAACGTGGTTGTGAAATGGGGTGTTAAATTGCGACTTACTTTGGTCGATGGCTAAATTGGTTAACGTGGTTGTGAAATGGGGTGTTAAATTGCGACTTACTTTGGTCGATGGCTAAATTGGTTAACGTGGTTGTAGGAGGGGGTGTTAAATGAGTGAACACGTACACACGTATGCGAAAGGGCGGCGCTGGTCGAAGGGACGTCGATCATTGTGTTTGTTGATTCGTTGGCATTCACTTCACGGCGACTTCGGACGTCGACGCGCCGTACAAACCAACGGACGAGCGGCAACTGAGCGAGCGAGCGCCGACCTTGAGTATATATACAGCGCGACGGCGCATGCGCTGTCAGCTGTCGAATGTTATCGAAGGAGAAGCGCGCGCGCGGCACAGATGGCGACGGCGCGACGGCGCCATGCGCCGTCATCTGTCGAATGTTCTCGAAGGAGAAGCGCGCGCGGCACAGATGGTGGGCGACGGCACGACGGCGCATGCGCGCGCGTCAGCTGTCGAATGTTCGAGAAGCGGTGCGGATGGCGCGGACGGCGCACTACAAGGCGCGAGTATAAGATGCTTCCGCATCTAAAAGGCTGAAGCAATGTCCGATTCAGTCGCTTTCGTGGACGCCGCTTAATACGTTAATTTCAAGCACTTCGTAGCAGCCATTACGTCCCTACAAGGTAAACACCTCACTTCTCTAACACTCCCCAACACGGATGCAGACCGCGCGGAACAGGTAGCTATAGCATCAGCTTTGGCGACCACGGATCGCACAGCAGTCTACACAGACTCCAAAGCCACAGCTAGGGCCTTTCGCGCCAGCTCGGTTTGTAAAGAGTCAGTCCGCGTGCTCTCACATGCAACGTGGGCCGATACTAAACACTTGATCTGGTTCCCCGGCCCCGTGGGCTCAGATGCTCACCCCCTCATTCCGAACGCCAACGAGCTAGCTCACTCCCAGGCGCGAGACCTTACTCGCCCCTCCAGGAGAGAGGGCGGCCCAAGGCCCAATGGGGAGCCATGGCAGCGGGATCCGCTCCTAACGTACAACGAAATTTGTCAGCACTACCACCTTGAGCGCAGAACGTTTCCTCTACCTCATCTCATCTAACGAGCCTGTAGTATGTTACTTCACGTCTGTTACAAACAGGTGCTTACCCTTCACCTATCTCTTATTCACGTTTTATTAGTGAAATAAAGCCGGGCTGCCGTCGTTGTAGATTCCGGAGATGCAATTTGCAACATATGATGTGGCAATGCCCCATGCTGCGCGTGGCTGCACAGTCTCCAGCCACGGAGGTAGAGTGGACCGCTCTCCTCACAAGTTTAGAATGAGGAAGATCAACTTCAGTCTGTCCAGAGAGCCCACGACCTGGCCGTCGAGTACCGCCTCCCGGTCCCCTCATGGACGCGGCCCGCGGACGAGCCCCCTTACGGGGAGTTGTCTTCCCAGGAAAAATTAAATTCACTTCAGTTCAGTTCAGTTCTGCTTTTCTGTCTGTCCATCTGTACATTTGTCTGTTTCTCCACAATAACAATTTCAAAGACGATAGCCTTTCCTAGAGTCTGTCTGTTTTGGTTTGTCTGTTTGTACATTTGTCCGTTTGTCCACTCATAATGGTACCACGTATTCTGAACGGCACCAGTCGATACACCATACACATTTGTCTGTTTATGTGTTTAGAAAAAGTGGTGAACAATTCAGAGCACTGTAGGTACTCTACTATGGGAGAGCATAAAGCCGTCCCAGGGACGCTGGACCACACAAGTTTCGGCTTGCATGCGGTTTTTCCAACCTTAACGGTACCGCGTACACCGAACGGCACCAGTAGATTCCTCTAACGGCCGACCACATCCGCAACGCCCACTGATGTTGCTCAAGGTTCAGCGTTTCTACTTGTGCGATTGTCAATTGAAAAAAATCGGCAGATCTTACGTACAGTGAGAATCACTGATATGCGAAACACGAATCAGAAATGTGGATATGTCACTTTAAAACCAGCCCAACCTTACAATGTAGAGGTAAATGATGCCGTACAACACTTTCGTGTTATGATTATCGTGTTTGGGTGTGTCGCTTACCTTCGTCATCTATTCACGTCACGTGATGCCAAATTTAGTATATGTGAAGCTAGCGAAATGGCCACGAGCACGCTATGAGTGTGGTATGTTGTCTAGTTCTTACATGACACGTGTGTCATAATTATCAAGTTTGCACCAGCCATATATTTATTCATCCATTGACACAACGTAACACAAAATGTGGTATACGTGGAGCTAGCAATACGGCCACGAGCGCATCATGAAAGGGCAAATATACTCCTATGAAG
The DNA here is from genome assembly GCA_013436015.1 of Rhipicephalus annulatus. Taxonomy (NCBI): domain Eukaryota; kingdom Metazoa; phylum Arthropoda; class Arachnida; order Ixodida; family Ixodidae; genus Rhipicephalus; species Rhipicephalus annulatus. The sequence goes on along the minus strand of WOVY01007923.1, from coordinate 6,095 downwards.
CGTTGACGCCGCGCACGCTAGGCACAGTGACGCTACGTCATCAAAACGTGAGCACTTAAAGTCTGACGGGAGACGCGGCCAGCGCCCGTCGGCGCGGCCCGACAGAAACCAGCGTGAAACACGACATCTTGCATTTTGCGCATTACCCAGACAACACTGCGTCTCCCTTTTTTCATGACGGAGGGACGCCAGACGCGTTCAAACGTGCGTGCGTCAGAGCAACGCAGTGCGGCGCGCGTCTCCGAGTATATGGCAGGACCAGCGCCTGCCCTGGCAACGCCAGGGTGACTTGCCGAAATGAACGCCAGTGAGCACGCATACCACCTCACGCCAAAATGTATTGGCACCTTGACATTGGCACCAAATGTATTGGTTTTGCCACAACTCCTGATTCAAACTCAATGGTTAGCAGCTCGCGCTCCGCTCATAGTGGTAGGAGATTTCAATGCACCTCACCCGGAGTGGGGCTATATTCGAGCCAGCTCAAAGGGCAATCTTCTTTGGCAAGTTGCCCGGGATCTGCGATGGACGCTGTTAAACAATTCACAAGATTGTACGAGGATAGGCAACAGCATAAGCATGGATACTTCTCCAGACCTTACGTTTTTTAGAGGCATCAGTAATGCAAATTGGATTAACACAGGACAAGCCCTAGGAAGTGATCACTATATCCTTTCCACGACGTTTAGCGCTGCGAAGCATAAAGACAAAGTGAGGGGGCATAGAATAACACATTGGGACATATTTAGAAAAACAGAGCAGACACTGTGAACGGGAAAATTAATGACCTGGATACATGGGTACAGTCGCTCAAGGAGGATGTAAATAATACCACAGTAGAAGTGCCAGTCGCGCAGGAAGAGTTTACCGCTGACTCGAGAATATTACACATGTGGGAAGCTCACGCAAGTCTCTTGAGAAGGTGGAAGAAGTAAAAACATAATGGCGTCCTTCGCAGAAGGAATGCCAAGTTAGAACTTAAAATCGAAAATTATACAATTGAGTTGCAAGCCAAGCAGTGGGGCCAGATTTGTGATCGCATGAATGGACAGTTTGGATGCAAAAAGGCATGGCAGCTGTTAAGGCATCTTTTGGATCCGGCAGCAACAAAATCGACGCAACGGGGACAAGTGACTCGGTTAATGCATCAATATGAAGGCACAATTGGACAGTTTATACAGGAACTCCGGAATCGATACATAACTGATGGAGTAGACGGTTGCTTACCACACAACTCGGGGGTGGGAAACTCAGAACTAGATGAAGAGTTCACAATTGCGGAGGTGGAATTTGTCATGGGGCAGCTGCGTACTACGGCTGCCGCAGGTCCGGATGGGGTTAATAATAAAATGCTGAGAAACCTAGATTTCAAATCGGTCGGGGCGATCACTGACTTGATAAATGAGTATTGGTTGGCCGGGGAGATCCGAGCACAATGGAAGCATGCTAGGATTATATTTATTCCGAAGCCAGGCAAGAAACTCTGCTTGGAAAACCTGCTACCCATATCGCTGACATCATGCGTGGGCAAATTGACGGAGCACGTGGTTCTCAACAGGCTTCAGAATTATGCAGAAAACAAGGCCATCTTGCCCCCAACTATGATAGGTTTCAGGGCCAAATTGTCCACACAGGATGTCTTGATACAGTTAAAATATGATGTAGTCGATCCCGGGCATGGCACGGGCCCCAGAGCTGTATTGGTGCTTGACTTAAATAAAGCTTTCGACAATGTTTCGCATGAGGTAATATTAAAGAACCTATCGGAAATTGGCCCAGGGGTCAGGACATTTCGCTACATCATATCATTCTTGGAGGGCCGAACCGCAGAAATTTCAATAGGAGATATCAAATCGGACTCATTCGCGTTGGGAGGCAAAGGGACGCCACAGGGTTCAGTTTTGTCACTGTTCCTGTTTAACATCACCTTAATTAAAATACAGCCGAGGCTGCAGGAGATACCGGGACTCAAACACACATTTCATGCAGATGATATTACTCTATGGGTAACCAGGGGTAGTGACGCGCATCTGGAAGAAACACTACAGCAGGCAGTTAATATTGTCGAAGAGTTGGCAGGGGAGGCGAGACTTTCATGCTCTCAGCCCAAGTCCGCGCTCTTTGTGGTTCGGGACAAACCCAGAGAGATACATGCAAGACACTATATTCCACCACCACCGTTAGAGGTAAAGGTAGGGGGTAGGCCGGTAGCTGAAGCTCAAACGATTATAATTCTTGGCCTATATCTTAAACTAACAGGAAGAATAGGGTGGCCCTTGAAAAACTTAAAACCACTGCCAATGCTACTGTCAGGCTAATCAGAAGAATCACTAACCATAAGAGCGGGGTTAAAGAAAAAGGACTCTGTAAGCTGGTACAGGCATTTGTGCTCAGCAGGATTACTTACGCGACAACTTATATGAAGTTGGATGCTGCAGAAAAAGGTAAGGTCGAGGCTATGATCCGGCAAGCTTACAAGGCAGCGCTTGGGTGTCCTAACAACGCGCCTACAGAACGGCTGTTAAAACTAGGGGTACACAACACCCTGGAGGAATTATGGGAGGCGCATCTGGTGATGCAGCACGCTAGGCTTTCGACAACCAAAGCGGGCAAAATAATATTGGAAAGGATTGGCATTGGAGCAGAGGCTCCCACTGGTGACACTAAAATTTAGGTGCGGTGAGAGTTACATAAGGCCCTGTACATAAAACCTTTGCCCAAAAATATGCATTCGATTCACCATATGCAGCGCAGGCAGGCAAGAGCCAGAACTTTACACAATGAGTACGGCGAGTACAAAGCGGCAGTATATACAGATGTTGCGGAATATAAGGACAAAGACGCTTTTGTGATTGTGGTGGTGGACAGGCGGGGGCGTTTGGTCGCATCTGGATTGGTCAAAACCCACTCCTCGGAAACTGCTGAGGAAGCGGCAATAGCGCTAGCTATAACTAATTCGCAGTCAGATTTGATTTTTAGTGATTCAAAGACTGCCATCCGAAATCTGGCGAGGGGCAGAATATCGGTGACCGCCGCACGATTTCTGCATGGGGCCACGGGACGAGAAATTAGAGAAATAGAAATTTTCTGGGTACCAGCACACTCTGGGAACCCTGGGAACGAGGCGGCTTACCTGAATGCTCGAGGTTTCGTCAGCCGGGTAGGTGGACCACCAGTTCCGGGGAGGTCCGCGAGAGATGGGCTGGTGTCCTTTCATGACATAACGAATCATTATAAACTAGAGCGGAGGTTTTATCTGCCCCCGCACAAGCGGTCGACTAAGGCGCAGCAATGCGTCTGGAGAAAAATGCAGACGCGATCTTTTCCCAACCCTTACGTGTTGAACGAAACGTACCCGGAGGAGATTAAGCCACAATGCAAATGGTGTCAGGCTGTGGCAACATATGATCACATACTTTGGGAATGTAGCATAGTGCCGCCGCCAGTGGATATTTATGCGTGATCCCTCTCTTGAGCACTGGGATGCCGTTTTGACCAGCTCAGACCCAGTCGTCCAGTTAAGGGTCGTGGAGTGGGCCACACAGGTCGCCGCCAACCTTGGGTTGATGGCCATCTAACACGAAATCATCCTCAGTTGCTTTCCGACGAAATAAAGTTTTTCCATTCATTCTCTAATTGCGTCCAAGAAAAGCTCATGAGTATCACTCGCAAAAAGTCTAGCGTGTAATTTAGATACTCTGTCTCGTTATGTAAGCTTTATGAGATCAGTGATCACGGCGTTATTTTTAAACCTTTCTTCTCACAATAAACGTGCTGCTGCGCGGAACGTTTGTTCATTCGGATGCACGTTGCCTAATATACCGAGAATTCCGTTCTGTGATATATTTCCCACATTGTACATCGGAATAGCGTCCTCTATTTGAGTATGCGCATGTTAACTGGAAGGACGTTACTCCATTTAGTAGTAACACACTAAACGAGTCTAGAAAACAATTCCTGAGCATTTGAAACATCTCCAATCCCCACATCTACAACCGTCGTATCGCTATAATTGACTCAAGAACAAGTTCAAGCATCGTTTGGTTATTTTAATAGCCATTCATTCACGGCCGGTGAGATCGAATTGATCTGTTATTTCTTTACAACCTAGCTAACAGTATCCCATCGTTGCCCATACTTCTCATTTGAGGCATTTTTTTAATTCTGCATAAATTAAAAAAAAGAATAGACTGTATCTGTAGTCGCCTGCTTCTGCCAACACACTACCATTGACGGACCACTATCACTTTATTTTGTTGATTTTCTTGATCGTCACAATTTTGTCCACAATTATTTTTAACCAACGTTTACACCATGTTAAAGCAATACCATCAATTTCCTGTAAAAAACTTGTAAAGAAGAACAACGCTATTGATGTTATTTCTACCCTTATTGGTAACATAACATCGCTCACCTCCTTCGTTGTATTAAAATGTTAACTGTTAGCGACCTAATTAGGTTCAATCTAATTGTTTTTTTGCATAAATAAATAACACAAAAACTTTCTACCAATATCATTTTAATATTACTTTTAGGAAATATTAATACTACCCGCTTTGCGGCTAACAATAACTCCCTGCTTCATACTCAGCTTCGTACTAACTAATATAAATCATCTTTTCACTTCTGCGTGATCTTATCATGAAACTCTTTATCCCGGGAACTAAATAGTAAGTTTTTTTTCATTTCATTCAAAAAAATTTTGAAGCAATACTTGATAAACAATGATGTTCCTTTTTCTTGAAGTGTGCCAGTTTTGCATTGTTATATATAGCACTTATGGAATGTGTTCTGGTTTCATGTCTTTTCGTTTTACAGTGAAAGCTATTATAATATCTCAAGTCGGGTCACGCTCAGCACCGTAATTATCCGCCACCGCCACTGCCACCACCACTGGTGGCCTTAACCACACTGCACGAAATCAGAAAAAAAAACTAGTACCAATTACACAGTGGGGTTCAAACTTCGGTGCGCTGGGTGCCAGTCCAGTATTCTATTACTGAGCTATGCCTTTTTCGTCTTTATACGCTAGGGTTTGGGACTTCTTGGCAAACTTGCCTAAAGCAGGCTTGGTGTCGGGAAAGCAATCGTGTTAATACGACTTCTACAGCGTTTGAAAACAGCGAAAGAACGACCTGTCATCACACAATGCCAATAGCGTAACGAGTGGGTCGTGCAATACTCCAACCCATTACAAATGCTTGTTCTTGTTCACCTATTAACTGTGGCGCATGCCCACTTCAGCATACTCTCTCATCATTGTCAGTCACTGCATGAACAATTGGCACAAATTTCCTTGCAAGTGTTAAGCGAATACCACGCTTCTCAAAAGAATGATGAAAAATAACAAAGCGAATGCCAGCCTACTTCCCAGAAATTTGTTAATAATGCCCTAGTGGGTACGAAGCAAGTGTGCTTGCAGCAGTTACCCAATGAGTGTTTAAAAAAGACTCTAAAAGCCGCTCTTCCAGCTTTCGCTGTGACTGTGCTGCCCCTTTCGCACAGGCCTGGCATTTTTGTTTCGTTTTTTACGCATTCTTTGTTTTTTTCATTGTACCAGAGTTGTGCTGCTTTAAATATTACTCATAATATGCGGTGTTTCTTCCTTTCCTTGCTTTTTATTTTTTTGCGTATTTCTCGCGTTGACTTTTCAGATCAGACGGCTGCTAATATATTTGCTTTATTCATTTGTGCCCATAAGGGGAGCGTCCCGTTGCAGTCGCGAACGTTAGGACCTTCGTCTGTATATTTTATACTTTGTATTATGGGAGCGGTGGGCGTGAGCCAGCGGATTACAGAAAGAAGGGGAGGACGACGACTGGGTGTGCGCTCGATGGCATGCAGCAGCATCTGGAAGCGGACAGTTGCGTCCAGGGCTTAGGGGAATTAACCCGGTTCCTGGTCTGGCTCCGCGTTATTCATGTGGGCTTCTGGGCCGAGCACCCTCAAAACCCCTACATTTGGCGCTAAACGTGCGACATTGTGCACATCAGAAAATGTCTGACTGCGAAAATTTCATACCAAACGCCTTTCAATGATCGCGGGCTGCACCTTTTATCATCGTCGGCGTCGAGGCTCCATCAAGAATGGACTCT